>JAODAL010007691.1:0-123194 GCA_025379985.1 Phyllomedusa bahiana
CCTGGTCTTACCCTCATGGTGTCTCAGGGGTTGGGATCACCCCATGGTTTGCATGCTCTGGAAAGTCTGTATACGGGGTATAAGCGGGTTTGCAGATGTTGATTCTGGGATTTCCAATCATTTCTCTGGGTCTTGGTTCATGTCTTTCAGCTGAATTTATTCTTGAAATCTCCGTCCTCCACTCCCTCGTATATAGGCTCCCAGAACATATATGCCTCCATTAGTGTCCTGAGGGTTTTCAATGGTTAAGGTTAGGGGCATGCTTTTTGCTGGTATTCCCTGGTCTTGGCAGGTTCCAGTTTTTGTTAAATTCATCCTCGTCAGTAGGGGCTTCCCCTGTTTATCTTTCCTATTCAAGGCAGTCTGTGGTCTTTATCTCCAATCTTCCCCTGTGTTCCATGCCACTGCACCCCAATAGTAGCAGGAGCGTATCCAGTACTCAGTGGAAGGTTCTTCATTGTAGATGTTACACTGAATGGGTACCTCGGGACAACATACTACATCACAAAACTCAAAGGAATACAGTATGTGGCCACATGAGTACTGGTTGAGTTACACCAAAAAGTAACTATCCCTTTTTCCTTTGCAATGGCTACTGAAGGCTTCTGACTAAGAGTTAAGACAACACAACTACACAGTACCAGTAGGAGCAGTATCCGCTTCATCTCTATGGGCTGGAGCGATCTTACAGTGTGAAACGTGAATCCAGTTGGGCTTTCCTGCCACCTTGACAGATGTGGTTGTGGTCAGCAGGACTTGGTGCGGCCCTTCAAATCTTGGCTCTAGGGTTTTACGCACAAACTTCTTCACATAGACCCAATCTCCAGGCTGTAGTTTATGGGCAGCAACATCTGAGTTAGGATCTGGAATGGAAGAGAAAACTCTGGAATGTATAAGAGACAACTCTTTAGCCAATGCAGTGACATATTGTAATGCAGCGGGGTAGTGGATCCACTGGGCCACCGCAAGCGGTGGCACGGCCCACGACAGGGAGCGGAGTCCAAGTGGGTCGCGATGTTCACCAGAGCCCGCCGCAAAGCGGGATGGACTTGCTGCAGCGGGATTCCACCAGGTCGCTACCCCTGATGTGACTTGCTTGCGGTGGTAGCCGAGTTGCAACATAGAGCAGAATCCACAGGCAAACTCGTAGTCGAGGACGGGCCAGAAGGTCAGGGCAGGCAGCGAAGGTTCGTGGTCAGAGAATGTAAGCCGGAGGGACTGGTACACGGAAACGGCAACCGGAACACAGACAAGGCTTCCTCGCATAGGGTATGAGCGCTATGGATTCGGCAAGGTGCTTCCGGAAGGTGGAGCAATATATAGGGTCAGTAGCCGGCATCAGCCAATTACCGGCGTACTGGCCCTTTAAATGCAGGAGAGCCGGCGCGCGCGTGCCCTAAAGAATGGGGGCGCATACCGGCCGGCCGACAGACGCGGGGACTCAGGAGCGTGGACGGGTAAGTGACTGCACCCGTACTGAGTGCGTGCGGCCGCAGATCGCGGCGCAGCCCGGCACGGGCGCAAGGAGGGTCCCGGGAGATGGGTGCGTCCGCAGCCCGAACAGCAGGCTGCGGCACACACCGTGACAGTACCCCCCCCCCCTTTGGCCGCCCCCTTTTTCTGGCCTGAAGAAACCTCTGCAGCAGACTATGGTCCATAATCCAGGCTTTGAGTGAGTACACCTGCTCTTCATATCGCCCTTCCGAGCTCAATCCAAGCAGGGAAACATATAGATCCGGCACCACGGCTTCAAGTGAGAATGCTTTATTATAAATAAATGTGCAGCAGTACAAACATGTAAGCTAGCTGGCACTTACCAACGCGTTTCGGGCCACTAGTGCCCTTGTTCACGGCAAATTAAAAATGTAACATACATTGCTTAAAAACAAATGCCAACCAATTAGCAAACTTGCATAATTGTGACGTTAGACCTGACGTCATAACCAATCACTGGGCAGATTTCTCGTAGTCTAAAAGGTCCTATTCTAATTTTTAACCTTATTTCAATATATTAGCAATAGGTAATTTTTATATGTTTCCCTGCTTGGATTGAGCTCGGAAGGGCGATACGAAGAGCAGGTGTACTCACTCAAAGCCTGAGTTTCTGCTGTGGAGCTGCAGCGTGTCCATGCCGGGCATCGTGAGAATTTTACAAGGGATTACAAATTACGGAGAGACCAGAAGAACTGAAGGTGAGCCAGATATCTATATGAACTATGGTCCATAATGTTCTCCTCAGGTTCCCATGATCTTTCTTCCGGCCCGAACCCCTTCCAGTCGATGAGAAAATGACGTCTCCCCCTTATCGTCTTCGTGGCCAAGATGACCGTCACGGTGAAGACGTCGGAGGACTCGGCTTCGGGAGAAGGAGGCGCCACCCTCTGAGAGAACCTGTTCACGATGAAGGGTTTCAGCAGAGAGACGTGGAATGAGTTCGGGATCCGCATTGAGGGAGGTAACATGAGCTTTTAAGCCACCCGGTTGATTCTCTTCAGCACCACAAATGGACCAAGATACCGGGGGCCTAACTTGTAGCTTGGGATTTTCAGGTGTACGAACCTGGACGACAAAAAATTTACCCCCGGGGGGCAAAAGGGGGGAAAGGTTCCTTTTCCCTTTACCGTTTGGGATTTTAGTCTGGGCAGAGGCTCGTTGTAGAGAACGTTGACTGTCACTCCAGATGGCCTTCAAGTGGGCGAACAAAAATATCCACCGCGGGAAAACATCGAGGCAGGCAAAAGTCGGAGGGGCGGGGGGGGATGACGCCCCCTACACTAAAAAAAAAAGGAGAGGCACCAGACGGGGCAAACCCAAAAAGGAATTATAGGAAAAATCCGCCCGGGAAGAAAATCCGCCCAGTTTTTTTGTCGGGGGGAGACAAAATGGGCAAGAAAACCTTCCAGGATCGGGTTTTGACCCTCTCCACCCCCCGTTGGGGACTGGGGATGAAAACGGAGGAAAAAAAAATTCCCCAGCTTCCCTTTAAGGGGGGTCCCAGAGGGATCCCCAGAATCTTGAAACGAACTGTACTTGCGGTTGAAACGTAGGGCAGGGGGGAGACCATCCCAAACGAAAAATTTGCAAAAAAAAACAAATGCAAGGCGAGGTCCCAGAAGGCACCCCCGGAAAACGGCACGAAGGGGCGCCATTTTTTGAGAAGCGCCCACGACCAACCAAATGCCCCAAATTACCAGCAGAAGCGGAAGACCCGGTAATGAAGTCCATGGAAAACATGGGACCAGGGGGGGTTCGGGAAACCCCGGCCCAAGGGGTTTTTGAAAGTAGACCCCCAAACCTTTTCGGTTTTAGGGGTTTTTTTTGCGGGGGAGCAAACTGGACACGATGCCACAAAGTCCTTGACGTCCTTCACGAGGTTCAGGCCACCAATAAAAGCGGGCTAGGGCTGTCCCCTCTTCTTTTAGACCAGGATGGCCAGCTACCTGCGACCCCATGCCCCCCTTTCAGAACTTTCCTGCGAAGAAACAGGGGCCACGTAGTCTTGCCCGGGGGTACCAGGCTGAGATTTTCCCCTCGAGCCGCAGAAATTAAGCGATCCCGGGGAGGGTGATTTGAAAGGGGGGAAACCCCCACCAAAAAAAATCCGAGGCAGGGGCGGGCATCCCGCTTTGACGTTCTTTTCGGAGGATGGAAATGGTTTTTCAAAGTTTTAACGCGAGAAAAAGAGAGGGCCCAAAGAGCCCGCCCGGGGGTTTTAGACGCTGGGGTGTTTTAAGTACACAAGATTTTTTTTTGGGCCCAAAAAATAGTAACCGGGTGACGAGCCCCCTCCAGTAGATGGCGGGCCCTTTTTAAGGCTAAATTAATAAACCCGCAGCTTTTGTGGTTTCCCAATTTGTATAATTCTTCTAGCGGGGAAAAAGGTTTTTGAAAAAAAACACACGTTTTTTTCTTTTTTTTTAATAAAACCCCCCCCCAAAAAAATTTTTTTTTTTTAAAATTTTTTTAAACCCCCCTTTTTCCCCCCCCCCCCCCCAAAAAAAAGCTCCCCCGGAAAAAAAGCATTTCCCCTTCCAAAAAAAACGGCTTCTCAGTGTCCCAGACGAAAACAGGATCGGGGGCCGAAGCAAAAAGCCGACTTGAGGCGGGAAATCCTCCTCAGCCGCCTTTGGCCAAACCTTGGGATTGCCCGTCTTCTTGGTGAGACCCACAATTGGGGCTACCCCCACAAAAAAAATGCGGGATGAAGGGGCGGTAGTATTTGGAAACCCCCCAAAAAACCGCTGTAGCATGTAGACCGAGAGGGCAAGGAAGGGCAAGCTGGTTTGGTGGAAATTTTGGACTTCTCCAATTTGCTTTTATATTTGATTTCCTGAGACGTTGAGCACCTGGCGCACATGGAGAGGTTGGGTTTTTAAAGTGGACGAGAAACCCAGGAGTCGCCGGTACACCCAACGCAGGGAAAGGGAAAGGTCCGAAAGATTTCATTTACAAATTCTTGAAACCGCAGGGCTTTTCACAGGCCAAAAGGGGATGACAAGGTACAAAAAAGGGCCGTCACGCGTTTAAACGCCTTTCTTCCTTCGTACCCTGCCAAATGGGTTGGGTTTAGGCTCCACGCAGACCCAAGGGGGAAAGATTTGGGGCCCCCACGAAGCGGTCGAAGAGTTCCGTTTTTAAAAAGGTATCGGATAGCGGTTTTTCCCCGGTTTTTTATTCGGGCCCGCAAGTCATTCGGGGGCCGTAGGACCACCCTTTTTCCCCAGAAGAAAATCCCGAAAAACCCCAGGGGAGTGGATTTGCGGATAAAACCCCTTCCCGAAGATTCTTTTTTATAAAGGCCGAATAGCTTTGGTTTCAGGAAAGAAAGCGGGTTAAAACCCTGCCAGGGGGGGGACTGTGCAAAGGAACAGGTCAATGGGCAGTGTAAGGGACGGTGAGGTGGAAAGGTCTCCCCTGCTTTTTGGAAAAATACGCTGCGAAATCTTGGATACTCCGGAGGAGCCCCGGAAAGGGGTTTAGGGGGGGCGTCGGTAAAAGCGGGGTGCCCCGGGCGAGGTGCCACAAAAAAACGGTTTTGGCAGTTTTCCCCCCAACGAAAACTACTTCTCCTGTTCCCCCAAAATTCGATGGGGGCAGGGCCCTGCACCCGGAGCCCCAACGGATTGCCGAAAAAGTGGGGAAAGCACTTTTAATGCGATTTCTTCCATGGAGTGCCCCCAACGTGCATAGACACGGGCTCCGTGCGGAAGCGAATGAGTCAGTAGATCCCCCCACTCACGGAGAAATGACCAAGGGCTTTCGGGGACCACGGAAAACGAAATTTTGACACTAAGTTGCGCCATGAAGTTCCCAGCTGACCAGAATAAGGAAGGCAGGGGCTTGAAAATTTAAAATCGGCCCCCGTAACGACCCGCACCTGCATGGGGACGAGGAGAGGAACTGTTCCACACCCCGGGACGCCTCTCCCCCTACCTAGGTTCGCCCCTTTGGACGGGGGCGAAGGGACAGGCCCCCAGGAAATGCTCCGGACTGGAAATACAAGCACAGGTTCTCGTGCGACGTGGTCCGTCCCGTTCTGTAGCTGGATGCGGTGATTTGCCCGGGAAAATGCGGAGATGGGAGGGGGCTTTGGAAACCCGGGGCCGGTAGGGAACCGGCAGGCCGGACCGGTCACGTTCCCGAGAAATTCCCCCGTCTCTCAGAAAAACGTACGTCATGGAGTGGCCAGGGAAAAGCTCGTTAAGGACATCGGGGGGTTTCTTGCAGCCAGGGATCCTTGACTCTGCGGAAAGGGAACTTTCTTTAATGTAGCAAAAAAGGGTGCCCCATTCCAGGTAGCTCGGAGGCCAGCTTGCGGGAAATGTACGGGTTTTCCCCTACCTTTGACTCCCTTGGAAAGTTCAGTATTTTTTGGTCTTGCAGAGGAAGCGCGCCCCGGTTCCTTCAAAACACAAAAGGGGGCCCCTTTTGAAGAAGGTTCACAGATCCGTTTGTACGGGGGTCGCCTTTCCCCCAAAAAGTGGGGTTGCCCGGCCGGGCCCTTCCGCGAGGGGTAAAATAAACCACGAAGCCTTTTTTGCCCGTTCAGTTGGAAACTGGTGGGCCCATCATTTTTAAAAGTGCATGGAGCACTGTGGGGACGAATCCCCTGCAGAGTTTGGGATCACCGTAAAAACTTAGTAGGTAGGGACAGACGGACTTGGGCCCCACGGAGGCGGGGGGTCGGGATGGCCGGAATTTGGAGGAGGCAGGGGGAAAAAGGGGGCCTTGCTGGAAGAATAAGTTGCTGAAACCGGGCCCCGGTCAACGGGTCGAGTCCCTTCCCCCGCCTGTTGCCCCCAGTTAAAGGGGAACTGTCTGACCCCCAGATGGAGGGTAAGATCCTCCCCCACTAGTAAGGGCACCTTGGCGGGGTTTCCTTTTGGCTGAACCCAAAAACTGTAATCCCTGGGGGGTATTTGGGATCCCCCCGGGGCCCACCGCAAGTTTGGGGGGCCCCGGCCCAGACAGGGACCCGGGTCAAAGTGTGCCCGGTTTTCACCAGAGCCCCCCCGCAAAGCGGGGAGGGAAATTTTGTTTTTGCGGCGGGTTTTCCCCACCGGCCCGCTACCCCTGTGGTGCCCTTGCTTGCGGTGGTAGCCGGGGTGCAACTTTAAGGGGCAGAATCAAACAGGAAAAAACTCGTAGCCGGGGGAGGGCCAGAAGGTCGGGCCAGGCGGGCAAAGGTTCGTTGGTCGGAAAAAAAAAACTTAAGCGGAGGATGGTAAACGGAAATTTGGAAACGGGAAACACAGACAAGGCTTCCTCCCCATGGGGTATGAGGGGCCAGGGAATTTTTGGAAAGGTGCTTCCGGAAGGGGGAGCAATATTTTTGGGTCAGAAACCCCGGCTCAGTAAAATTAAACCGGCGCATGGCCCCTTTAAATGCGGGGTGACCCGGGCGCGCGCGTGCCCCTAAAGAAAAAAGGGGCCCCAAATCCCGGCCCGGGCCGCAGACCCCGGGGACTCAGGAGCGTAAAACGGGAAAAAGTGACTGCCCCCCGTACCAAAGTGGTGCGGCCGCAGATCGCGGCGCACCCCGGCCCCGGGCGCAAGGAGATTTTCCGGGAGGGGTCCCTTTTTCCGCACCCACAAAACGGGGGGGCTCCCGGCGCACGCCGTGACCCCATAGAGGGGTTTTTTTCCCATCATTTTTTTGCTGAAACTGCGGGGGAAAAATGTCCCAACTACCTTTTGGGCCACTGCCAACAGGATCCCATAGGGCGGGGGAAAAGGCTAACTGCCCCCAAAGGTGTGAATCAAAAAACTAAAGAGAAATTGGAAGGCTATTTTGGGCCCTGGGCATGCCGGTTTTTTGAAGTTTTAAAACATTCTTTGGTTTTCAAAGCCCCATTAAAGTTTTTCCTTTTTTTCCCAAATAAAAGCTTGTTCCTGCAAAACTTGGCATTGCAATCCCTTGTATGTTGGGTGTGGGTTTTCCCTTTTCTTGTACCATTAACACCCATGGGGGGTGCCCTCTAGTTCCGGCTTCTTGGGCGGGTTTTTATATGAGGCAGCCTTTCTGGCTTACAGAATGCGTGTGATGTGGGTTAAATGCATACCCCCCTTTTGATATCGTCCGGGCACTGTCTGAAAATCTGGGACCCATCCACAAAAAGAATTTCAGGGTTTTTAAGCGGAAGTTTTCATGTCCCAAAAGGGCCAATATGAGAAGTTTCCATCTCCCCATTTATCACTTCTCAGCCACAAATTTTCTAAACCAGTTTTGTTCAAAGACAAAACATTTCAATTCCAAAAAACGTAATAGGGATTGCTGAGTTTCTGGGTTTGGACTGCCGCCTTTTCCCCTCCTCCTTTGGAGTATTTTTTTTTCCCCTTCCCTTTTTAACCAAACCCATGGAAAAATAGCCTGTTTCCCTTTGTCAACTGTCACTTTAATTTCCCCTCACACACAAGACAAAAATGTATTAAAAAATCACAAAAATCACTAAAAAATTTGGGGCCTTGTTAGTCTTCCCCATTTGCCAAGAAGGGGCTCCTTTTCTGGTCCTACACTCGAATCCTCATCCCGGGTTTGCACTGGGAGTATTTTTTCCACACTGGGTGTGAGCTTCTCGAACTTACACCCTGTGTTACCCAACTGGTCTCCACAACCTGCCCTTACCCCGGGTGGCCTTTTCGTGGAAATTTGCAAAAAATCAATAAACATAAAACAGAAAAAACCCCCCCTGGAAGAATTATAACAGGTTTCCTAATTAAGCAGGCGGAAACCCCACCAAAGTGTTTTAAGTGGCCCGTTTTGGGGATGGGAGAGAGCTCTCTATGGGACGGCGTGGTTTCTTCCCCCTATTTCTTTGGGGTAAACCCTTTTTTAAAGATCAATATACTTCCACCCTCATGTGTCACAGATGGTATGATCCATGATATACCTAAAATGTGTGTCACAGATGGGGATGATCCCTGATACTTCCCTCCCCCTTGGGCGACATGTATGAATCCCTGGCTTCCCCAAACCCAAATTCTAAAAAACTTTTTAAGGGCCGTCCCAGAATGCGAGGAAAAGTGGAAACGTTCTTTGCAGGTCATACCCTAAAGGCAGTGCAGAGCCAATACACAAAATCAGGCTAGGCATTTCCCCCTTTCCTTAGTTTTGGCTGTTTTCTGAGGTTTATACATTTCAGGGCCCGTGTGGGGGCCAATACCAAAAAGGGGCAGGCTCAGTAAAAAAACCTTTACCCTGGTCTCGTGTTCTTTTTGCAGGGGCATACTAAGGTCCTTTCATTTCAGGGCAGGTAGAGCCAAAAACCCCCAAGTTGGTCTTTGGGACCACCCTTTTCTTGGTCTGGCTGTTATTCGGGGGTCTTTCATACAGGTGCAATGTTGAGCCCTTTCCAAAGGGCTGGCCAAAAAACCACCTTTACATGGTCTGGGTTTTTGCAGGGGTTTTTTATACGGGCAGTGTGGAGCCAAAACCACAGTCTGGTAAAGGGACCACCTTTACCCCGGGCTTTGGGTGTTTTCTTTTCAAAGGGATACATAAGGCGCATGTAGAGCCAATACCCACAAGTTTAGGCTAGGCACTTCCCTTTTCCCTGATTGGCTGTTTTTCTGCAGGTCATTTAAAACAGGGGGAGTGTAGAGCCAAAAACCACAAGTCTGGCTCAGGCAGCACCTTTTTCCCCGGTCTGGTGTTCATCTGGGAAAGGGCACAAATTTCAGGGCACTGTAGAGCCAATACCACAAAATAGGCTCAGGCCTATCTTTAACCCCGGTCAGGTGTTTCTTCCGCAGGTCATAAATTTTCAGGGCAGAGTTGAGCCAAAACCACCCAAAATCAGGCTCAGGCACTTTTCTTTACCCTGGTTTGGCTGTTTTTTCTGCAGGGCATACATAAAGGGGAGTGTAGAGCCAAAAACCAAAAAGTCTGGCCCGGCGCCCTTTACCCCGGTTCTGGTTTTTTCTGCAGGTCAAATTTATACAGGGAAATGTAGAGCCTAACACAAGTCTGGCTCAGGCACCCACCTTAACCCCGGTTTTGTTTTTTCTTTAAAGGGCATAATACATTGAAGTGTAGAGCCCAAAACCACAAGTCTGGTTCAGGAGCAAACCCTTTTCATGGTCTGGCTGTTCTTCGGGTCACACATTTCAGGGCAGTTTAAGAGCCCAAAACCTTTAAATTGTTCCCGGCCCCTATCTTTTTCCCCGGGCAGGGTGGTTTTTTGCCCGGTTTTACATTCCCGGGCAGTGGGTTTAGCCAAAAAACACAAGATGGCTCAGGCACCCACTTTTTTCCCGGGGGTGGCTCTTCTTTGCAGGTAATTTCATACAGGCATAGTGTAGGCCCAAAACCAAAGTCTGGGTCAGGGCAGCACTTTTACCCTGGTCTGGCTTTTTTTCTGAGGTCAAATTAAAACGGGCAGTGGGAGGCCCCAAAAACACCCAAATTTTGTCAGGCACCCTCTTTTTCCTGGCCCGGTGTTTTCTGCCCGGTCATACCCTACTTTTAAGTGTAGAGCCCCAAAACCACAAGTCTGGCTCCTTTCCCCCACCTTTTACTTGGTTCCGGCTTTTCTTCTGCCTGGTCAAAACCATTTCAGGGCAGTGATAAACACCCAAAACCAAAAAGTCTGGTTTAGGCACCCCCCTTTAAACCCGGTCTGTTCTTCTTTCCCGGTCATAAAATACATTGAAGTGTAGAGCCAATACCCACAGTTGGGCCCCCCCACCCCCTTTACCCCCGGGCTAGGCTTTTTCTTTTGGGAGGTTTATACATACATTGAAGTTTTTGAGCCCAAAAACCCCAAATTTGGCTCAGGGAGGAAACCCTTTAACCCGGGCTGGTGTTCTTCTGAAAGGGCAAACATACGGGCAGGTAGAGCCCAAAAACCCCAAGTCTTTGGGTCAGGCACCCCTCTTTAACCCCGGGGCAAGGGCTGTTCTTCTGCAGGTCTATATTTCAGGGCGTGTTGAGCCCCCAATTTTCCAAAAAGTCTGGCCAAAGGGCCCCCCCTTTTTTCCCGGTTGGTGTTCTTCTGCAGGGCTACACCACCCGGTAAAAGTGTAGAGCCAAAAACCACTAGTTGGTAAAGGCCCGCCCTTTTCTCTGGTTGGGGTGTTCTTTTGCAGGTCCCTTATTTTCAGGGCAGTGTTTGAGCCAAAACCCAAGTTGGCTCAGGCAACATCTTTATCCTGGGCTGGCTGTTCTTCTGCAGGTCTTAAATAAAATTGAAGTTGAGACCAATTTAAAACCCAATTTCTGGCTCAAAGCACCCCCCTTTTTACTCTGATTGGCTGCTCTTCTGAGGGCATCATACATTTTTTAGTGTTTTGGGCCCAAAACCCACAAGTTGGTCAGGCACCCCCTTTTTCCTGGTCTGTTCTTCTTTCAGGTTTATACCATACATGAAGTTTTAGAGCCAATACCCCCAAGGGCTGGCTCTTGACCACCTTTTTTCCCTGGTCTGGGGCTGTTCTTCTGCAGGTCAACATACAGGGACGTGTGGGGCCAAAACCCACAAATTGGCTCTTGCCCCACCCTTTAACCCCGGTCTTTGGCCCGTTTTCTGCAGGTCATACATACATTGAAGTTTAGCGCCCAAAAAAACCAAAAAGTCTGGCTCAGGCGCACCCCTTTTCCTGGGGCTGGCTGTTCTTCTGCAGATCATACATACAGGGGTGTGTAGAGCCAATACCCCAAAATTGGTCAGAAAGCCCCACGATCTTTGGCACATTAAAAAGTGTCTTTGGTGCATTACAAAGGGACCTATCACACCAAAAGTTTGTAGTGTATCTGTTCTTACATTCTTTTTGGCTCAAAGTACATCGGAAAATGGGGCCCGCCCCAATTTCCCAAAAATGGTTTCCCCTTGGGGTCACCCCATGGTTTTTAAAACCATGATACTTCCCCCAATTTTGTTTCACAGATGGTAAAGGCTTTCATGATAGTTTTTTAGTGTGCCAGGGGGATTTTTTCCCAAAGGCCCCCCATGGGGCCCCCCTGATGCAAAATTTTAGCTTGACCTCCATACACCCTGACAATGGCTGTGGAAAACTACTGTTCAACACCAGGTTCCCTAACTGATGTGATGGATTTCTCCCTAAATTCTAGGTTGTCTAATATAAGAAAATGTACTTAAAATGGGGCCAGGTGGTGGAAAAATGGAAAACAAGTTATACTGTAAATTTCCCGTTTTTCTTGCCCCCCCCCCCCCCCTCCTCCTCCCCTAAAAAATTTATGTATTTAGCAGATCACCCAGTAGGCAAATATCTAAGGTCCCTCAGGAAAGTAGGAATAAATCCCCCCCCAATAAGAAGGTAAATGGGTTTTCCCATAAAAAATTTGGAAAAATGGGGTTCCCAAAAATTTAGGGTACATGGCTTGGCCCAGTACATGATAGGGTTTTAGGGCCAATAAGTAGGTACATAAGCCCCCTTTGTGTGAGGAAGTATAGAGCCCCTGTAACAGCTAGATGGGAATATAGGGGCCCCCCCTAGTAGGATACCCTTTTAGTAGGTAGGGATAAAAACCCCCTTTAGGAAGTAAAATAGCCCCCCTCTAGTAGGTAAGTATATAGGACCCCCTTTAGTAAGTAGGTATATAGCACCCCTCTAGTAGGTAAGTATATACTCCCCAGAAGTAGGTAAAAGGATCCAGAAGGTAAGTTTGGGAATGGGCCCCTCCCCAGAATTTCAGAGAAGTAAGTAGGTAGGAGGTAAAACGCATTTTCTGATCTTTGTTGTAACCTCTTGAGAGAGTGGGTAATGATCTTTAAATTGTCTCTATTTGGTTAGTGTTCTCAAGAGCCAGAGTGTGCAGAAAATCCCTTTGGGGTCACTGCCGGGGGGGGCAGACGGGCAATTTAATCTGTAAACAAAGGGAAAAAAGATCAAAAAATTCCCTAAAAAAGTGAGTGATTAAAATGAAGAAATTAAAAAGGTGCTTAACATAAATGCAAAAAAAATATAAAAAATTTTAGTGAAAGATTAAATGCCCTACCAAGCAAGGCAAAAGTGCAATAAAAAAGAAAAGTGAATAATCGAGCAATAGTCAAAGTGCATACCCGGGTTTTCCCCAAAAAAAAAAACAGAGTTTTCATTAAATTTTTCTCCAAAGATGCTGAGACTTTTTTTTGGGGTTTCTTTTTTTTCATGAGGGAAGAATTCCATTTTTTTGTTGAAAAAAAACATCAAAATGTATGTAAGGGAATGGTCAGGGACACCAACCCAAAAACAACAAGTAGGCCGACATGGTCCCAGCCCCTGTCCCTGCCTTTTTTGGGGAACCCGACTCCTTAAAAGCCGGCCCAACCAAAGACTGAGGCTGACAATCAAGGTGCAATACAACAAGGGCAAACAAACACTGAACAAAAACACGTAGTCGGCGGGGCCCCAAAAACGGTACTGAAAAGGGGAGGAAGTACAAAAAAGTGAGGCAAGGGAAAAAACGGGGTTCAAGCAAAGGTCATTTAACAGCCGGAGAACGGCAGTAGCAGATACAGGATGCAGAAGGATAGTCAGAAGCAAGCCAAAGGTAAGCTGTAACAATAAAGAAGTCATCCCCGCAGACAAAAACACGGCGTACTACAAGGAGCAAAAACCTATAGCAGGCAAGGGGAAGAGGTATAACAGCCCTAAAATACATGCCAGAAACCAAGATTACCATTTCACAACAATCTCAGTAGAGAGGAATTAGAAGCGTTGTCAGCACTGGAACGAGACAAGGTCCTATAAAATAAAACCACCGATAGGTGGGTGGAAATATAGTTATATTAAATCATGACATGAACAACAGATTGTGTAACGATCTTTCTTAGGACAAAAGGTATATGGTATTCTTACTATGGACCCAACAAACGACCTTCACACTATGGAATTAAGAGAGAATCTTGTGGAGAGAGGTTTAGAGATGGGCCTTATAGTCACACACATAATTTTAAATTTATGATGCCTTCTAATCCCCCAATACCAACTATCAATTCGTTCCCTAAGAGCCATAGGTGTACCCCGCTTAAAGGGCAGAACCCATAGTTTCAGGTGTAGGGAAATCGATTAACGCAAAATTACGGGATTTAATATAGATAACATCTAACAGGATTTTTGTAGTTACTTTGGCCATCTTATATAAGAGACACCTCTGACCTTTTGCGTAGATGGATGGTGGATTGCTGTATGATAAAAGAGGTAACTATTGGGGTTCTATAGAAGTTGAACAGCCTGTAAGGCAATATCCCACATGAAAGAGGAATACCAGCTGTCGAATATTTTTTGTCCACAAGAAGCATAGAATCATCAGGCTCAAAATACTTCGTCATTAGACTTCTGGATCTTAGAGTGCTAAAACGGCATAATTACTTTGTTTTCTGTAACAAGACCTTCCACAGCTCAGGGGCACCGTGCAATGGGAGCTCTTGTGCTCCACATATTCAAATCTGTCTCCTGGTTCGTGTGGGTAGGCTAACCTTGGTATCCCAACCGGGAGATGATCAATGGCCCCCCCAGATATTATTCTGGGGGAGGTACATCGATGACATCATCATTCACTGGGAGGTGCACAAGATGTACCACTTTGAGAGGAGTCTTGTTGGACAGCTCAACAAAAATGACATCGTATGCATTTCACATATGAAATGCAGGAGAGATGTTTACCTTTCCTGGATGTTCCCTTATCATTAAATATCAGAAAGGTAATATCATACAGACGTATGTATAGAGTAAACCCACAGCAACAAACAGCTAGCTCAACACTGGAAAGAGTTACCATCATTACCCTGTAAGAGAGGAATACCAAAAGTCAATAGAGATCTGGAAGTTAAGAGAAATCTGCTCAGAGATGAGGATTATATTAGGAGACAGTCATGTATGTTGTAGAGAGAGAATTTCTTAATCGAGGGATAACAACAAAGGTCCTGAGATACATCCTTCATGCATGCATCAAAACAAAACAGGACAACTCTATTACAGGGTAACTCCCAGGCATATAAAGAGACCAATAGAGCACGTATAGTTGACCACCCTTGAAGACTGAAATCTAGAAGTCACAATAACCTCAAAAATACTGGGTATTTTTTGATGTTGGATCAGGATCTAGCGGGAATCATCCCTCAACCCCCGTCGATAACTTTATCGAGGGGTAATCCAAAAAAGATAGACTGATCCATATTTCATTATACCACCAATACCCCCTCAAGTACTTGGTTGGAAAGGAGACCGATAGGTAATGTTCAAATGTCGGGCAAAGATGTGTAGGCCTGTCCATACATCACCACAAACTAAAAACCTCTTTTACAAAGTGCCTTCAAATGAAAGCAATTTTTTATACGGTGATTTTTGCCAATTGTTAACACGGAAGGAGTAGTAAACATGTGTACATGCCCCTCGCCCACTCAATTATCTGGAAAAACAAGGAGAATAATCAAGAGAAGAGTGGTGAACATCTGTGTGACATACGAAATAGAAGAGATACGTCAGTGGCTCGACACTGTGGAATAACATAATGGTGAAAGGGGAAATCTCTGCGCTTTTGCTTTTGAAGTTGTGAGACCATCCCCCAGAGGAGGAGGCAATGGGATAGACGAATCCCTGTGTAAGGAGCCCAATGGATTTCCGTATGGACTCTTTCCACCAAAGGGCCTACAATGAGACTTTGCAATTTGGTTGTTTTTATAGAATAGGCTCTACTTTGGACTGTCAGCATTGCTTTGCCTGTTTGCACTCTCCATAGAGGACCCATATATTCTTTTAAGTCTGACCAATGAATATGTATCAATGTGCATATTTCAATTTTTCATTAACATTCATTTGATTACTTACATCTTGATCAATTCCAAGTCAGCTGATGACAATGAATTATGTACCCCGAACGTTCTTGCTTTGGCCCCCTTTTTAAGCCCATGTTAATTTTGCACGTGTATTGCTATATAATATTTTTCTCAGCAGGAAAGTCAATTATATATGTCATGGCCCCGCCACATTAGTCTTCTATTATTATATAATTATGGTAGATGATGTGGTGTTGGTAGTAAGTAACATCGGCTGAGGTGACCACTGTGGACATTTAATCGATATATATGTTAGGAGCATAGCGCATCTCATTTTACAGATATGGCACAAACCCATGAACTGCCTTTATCGGACATGCGCAGTGCTTTTAGTTGTGAACGCCAGGCGGCCTGCGTGGTACGGGCCGGGCATTCAGCGATATAGCGCGGTGTACACTCTCCGCGATGCTAACCATAAGTGACGGGTATTCTACATTCCCGACATCGCGCAGTTTGATATCCGGAACTCCGTACAAAGCATGAGCAAGAAAAAGGCTCATGTGCCTCAAGGGAACCTGGAAGCGAGCATTGAGTATTATTGTTTACGTAAAAACATTGGGGCAATTGTTTCTAGTAATACATCTTTGGGGCATTAAGGACAATAAAAAGGGAGGCAGAGACAATAGTGCGCTGTCATCCCTCTTATCTTGGTGCCAGCGTACCAGAGTGTGCTGCGGAGAATTTATCATCATTATACCTGTCAAGCACTTGAGCTAAGTATCAGTATATTCATCTAATTATGAAGTACATGTGTTGTGATATATCGTTTATATAGCATTCATTTTCCACAGTGAGAGAAATTTTGAATCCCCTGATGAACCCTAAGAATTGTTGGGGGAAACGCGTCGGGATAGCCTGGATTTAAAGGTGTTTATAACACGCATGTAGTTACATTGTCTGTCATTAAACGGAATCCGCTCTTTATTCAGGGCGATACTCCACTAGCAGAATAGTGACACAGTATGCTGTATCATCTAGTCTGTACGTCGTTATGCGTATATAGGGGTTTAGATATTAATATTTGTTTAAAAAAGATAAGTACAAGTTTAAGTTTAACAGGATTTATTATTTTGCAGTGATATATTCAACAACAGGTTCCCTAACTGATGTGATGGATTTCTCCCTAAATTCTAGGTTGTCTAATAGAAGAAAATGTACTTAAAATGGGGCCAGGTGGTGGAAAAATGGAAAACAAGTTATACTGCTAAAGTGTCTGTATTCTCTTGCCCCACTCTCCTCCCCTAAAAATTATACTGTAGTTATAGCAGATCACCCAGTAGGCAAATATATAAGGTCCCTCAGGAAAGTAGGAATAAATCCCCCCCCAATAAGAAGGTAAATAGGGTTCCCCAGTAAATAGATTGGTAAATAGGGTTCCAAAATAGGTACATAGGCTGGCCCAGTACATCGATAGGTATATAGGGCCACCCAGTAAGTAGGTACATAAGCCCCTTAGTGTGAGGTAAGTATATAGAGCCCCTGTAACAGCTAGATGGTAATATAGGGCCCCCGTACGTAGGTATACCTTCTAGTAGGTAGGTATATAGGACCCCCTTTAGTAAGTAGATATATAGCCCCCCTCTAGTAGGTAAGTATATAGGACCCCCTTTAGTAAGTAGGTATATAGCACCCCTCTAGTAGGTAAGTATATACTCCCCCAGCAAGTAGGTATATAAGGTATCTCAGAAGGTAAGTATGTACATGGGCCCCTCCGTCAGAATTTCAGTATGTAAGTAAGTAGGTAGGCAGGTATACAGCATTATCTGATCTTTGTTGATCAACCAGTCTTAGAGAGAGTGATAATGATCTTGAATTGTCTCTACTTTGGATTAGTGTGTCTCAAGACGCCAGAGTGCTGCAGAAAATCCTGTGGGATCACAGCATGCGCTTCAGACGAGGCAATTCTAGATCTGTAAACAAAGGCAAAAATAGATACAAAAAATTCCCCTAAAAAAGTGAGTGATTAAACTGAATGAATTAACAGGTGCTTAATACACTATAATGCAAAACAATATAAAATAATTTTAGTGCATGATTAAATGCATACCAAGCAAAGTGCAAAAGTGCAATAACATAGAAAAGTGCAATAATGCAGAGCAATAGTCAAAGTGCATACCGTGTTTCCCCAAAAATAAGACAGAGTTTTACATTAAATTTTGCTCCTAAAGATCAGCTGAGACTTATTTTTAGGGGATTTCTTATTTTTCATGAGCAAGAATTCACATTTATTGTTGAACAAAACATCAACATGTATGTAAGGGAATGGTCAGGGACACACACCAAGACACAGACAAGTGAGGCCCTGACACTGGTCCCAGCCCCTGTCCCTGCCTTTTGGGGAACCCGACTCCGTTAATAGGCCGTGCCCAACCAGAAGACTGAGGCTTGCACTAATCAAGGTGCAATACTAAGACATAGGACAAACAACAACACTGAACAAATACACGAAGTCAGGCGTCCCATAATCGGATAACTGAAATGGTCAGCGAAGTACAAAAACGAGAGGCAAGGGATAAACCGGGGTCAGCCAAAGGTCAGGTAACAGCCGGAGACGCAGTAACAGTATGACAGAGGCAGAAGGATAGTCAAAGCAAGGCCAAAGTAAGGAAACAATAAGAGCAGCAACAAAAAAAACGGGCGTACTACAGGGAGCAAAAACCTATAGCAGGCAAGGGGAAGAGGTATAACACCCTAAAATACATGCCAGAAACCAAAGAGAAAAAAGAAGATGGGTGGAAGTAACAAGAAGACTGATAGGTGAGGAAAGGGCTGTCAATAAACAGAAAACAAACAAGGAGCAAGCTAACCAGTGGAGTGCTGGAAGATTCCTGACCACGGGCTTTGGCCAGGAATCAATCAAAATGCAGGGAGGAAAACCAAGTTCACACTAGAAAATACAATGTCAGGTGTTAATGTCAGAAACCATGGTTTCGTCGCAACGTCCGTGGCCGGCGACCAGAGACAAAAGCCAGGGGTGTGTCAAGGCACAATCAAGACAGTACCTGCCACCTTATGAGGGGCCACCGGACCTCAACAGACGCCTCAGGTGTGTGGCAGACCTGGGCTTGATAGAACTTTTCCCTTACCAACGTTGGGGGCATGTTCTGCGGATAGGATTCGGAGAACGGACAATTTGGTCTGTCGGCGTTTTTTTAATCCAGTTTTTGATTTTTAGTTGGGCGTTTTTTAGAGTACCTATGCTCCTAGCCCAGACGTGCACCAGTCGATTTAATGGAGGACTCTACATCTTCAGTTTCACTACCTACACCAGCTGAAACCTGAGGTGAATCCTCCTCACAGAAAAAGGGGAACAGTTCAATGAGAGAAGCAGAATCGAAATAGAGTCGGCAGACTAAGACACTGATGAAATCATGGTGGCAAACACAGCTTTTACGGTAACCGTAGAAGTACTATTTACAGGTTCCTCAATATACTGATGCAAAGATTCTCATCATCGGGGGCAGACAAGTTGAGCTTATGCCCCCGGAATGAGGTCTATAGCGGAATCACCAGGCCGATGTGGAGACCGATATAACCGCAACTTTCCCATCAACGACGGTCATTGAAAGTTCAGAATTACATTCTGAAATATCATGAGCATTAATCAACAAGCATCCACAACCACGGAGGATGGACGCACCATAGAATGAAAACACATGAGTCACCCCATTTGATCAACTCAGTGGTCCTCCAGTTGAACACAGGATTATGGATGGCGGAGACCAGGGGAACCAAGGATAACCTCCGCCCGCGAGTTTTCTCCATGACAAAAAACTAAAGCTTTTCTGTATGCGATCTCCCAACATTCAAAGTGACCTCTGCAGTACAAAATTTTATTTTCTTTCCCCGGTTAGGAGTTTTAGAATCTACACCTGAAACTCAAAATGAGAACACAAAGGAACGAAGTTCCAAACCCAAGGCTATAGCAACACCATAGCTGATAAAACGGCAGCAGCACCCGAATCAATCTTGGAGCTAGAACCAAGGATACGGGTAAAAAAAAATGTTATTTCATAGGAGTACCTGTAACACCGAGTTACCTTCCTGGAAATCGCTTGCGATGTTTGATAAATAACCTTGGCGTGACATGGGACTAAATCGGACAGTCCTCTCAGGAAATGGCGGGTTTCACACATAGGAGGCACAAAGCGTTCTCTAACCAGTGTCTCCTTCCTGGTGGCAGCAGATGGTGAAACCCAACACATCATGGTTCTTCTCCAGAAAACTGAGGGAAGATGGTGAATGAGGTGGAAGAGAGAATTTTTAAAGAAGTAAAGGAGGTTGTAAGGGAAAAAGTCTGCCCCTGAGCTGAACAAGTCCCGACCCCTTTGGCTTTCCCTGAGTCTCTCCTTAATCTTCGTTCGATAGACAGACAAGCCAGAGTCATAAAGACCCTCAGCGTCTCGGAGTTGGGGGAGGCCTGACCATAAGCATCTTTTAACTGCAGCCGAGAGCCCTTGTCCTAAAAGGGTCTTCAGAGTTGGTCTGACCACCCAGTCAAACGTGCACCATTGGCAAACTCGGAACAGTAATCGTCGGCTGAGCGGTGGGCCTTGCTGAATAGATAGCAAATGTGCTCTGCCCTATCGACACACGGGTTGGGGTTAATCAAAAACCTGACCTAAAGCTTAAAAAAAAAATCGGCATCCACTGATCTCCACTCAGGGGCTTTCAGAGGGTATAGCTAATGCCCAAATCCTGAGGTGGCCCTGGAAGGAGAGACACAACCACTGCCACTCTTCAGCTCTCAGTGGGAAAATAGTTGAAGCGAAAAAATAAAGGACAAGATTCCCTGAAGGTTCGGAAACCTGTTCAGGATTTCCGGTTCAAAGCGATCAGGTAGAAGCATCTATAGATTTATGACGGGACGATGAGGGAATCCACAAACAACAGGGGTCAGGTTAGGACACCGACGGGACAGAAAGTCCATGTACCAAAATTTAGGTTAATTTAAGTGCATGCCATAAGACGTTGCGAGACTTGATTAATAAGCCCTGGCCATGCCCTGAACTTGAGTTGCCAACTCATCCCAAGAGATCGGCTGACTGACAGGTCGGCACTTCAAAACGAATCGCCGGGAGAGTTTACTTGGGTAGGGTCCCTGCAATAATATGTAAGGGACCGTCATGACACACACCAGACACAAGAAAAAATGAGAGCCCAGACACGTTCTCCAGCCCAGTCCCTACCTTTAGGGAACCCAACTCTTAATAGGCCCCGGCCCCAACCAGAAGAAACTGATGGCTGCACAAATCAAGATGCAATACAGACAAGGACAAACAAACACATGAAACAAATACACGTAAGTTCAGGAGAGGCGGTCAAAGCGGTAAACTAGAAATGCAGCGCAGTACAAAAGACGTGAGGCAATGGATAAACGGGGTTCAAGCCAAAGGTCAGAGTAAACAGCCGGGAGACACAGTACAAGATACAGGAGGCAGAAGATAGGTCCAGAAGCAAGCCAAAGGTCAGGGTAACAATAAATGAGCAGCAGACAAACAACTGGGCGACACTACAGTGGAGCAAAACTATAGCAGGCAAGTGAAGAGGTCATAACAGCCCTAAAATACCTGCCATAAACCAAAATGATGAAGGTAATGGTGAAGTAACAGAAGACTTGATAGGAGCAAAGGGCGTCAATAAACAAAACAACAAGGAGAAAGTTAACCAGAGGAGTGCTGGAGATTCCTGACCACGGGCGTTGGCCTGGAATCAATCAAAATGCATGTGAGGAAGACCAAGTTCACACTAGAAAATACAATGTCAGGTGTTATGTCAGAAACCATGGTTTTCGCCGCAACGTCCGTGGACGGCGACCAGAGCCAAAAGCCGGGGGTGGGTGAGGCACAATCATGACAATGTATTAATATACATTAATATCACAAACATCAGCATAAGCAGCCAAACTCTGAATTGCATCATAAAAAAAATGCACTAGGTCTTATTTTCGGGGGATGACTTATTTTCGGGGAAACAGGATATTAGGCAAAGTACAAAACTGAAACAAATCACTGGAAAATTTTTTGTACAAGGCTTTCCCTATCGAGGCTATTATCTAAAGCCGCGGCTTTTCCTTTTGGGACACGTAATGTATCAACCATATGATTATCCGCGTAGTGTTGTGACGATAGCTTGGCCCATCGACATCGGTCGATGTCGATAGTACCGACCCATCAACGACCAGGGATAGTCGATCAGTGATGCAGTCGATTATAGCGATGACCATTAAATATCTATGGGAGAGCAACAACACCTTCACTCTTACACCCAAACATGGCTGAGAAGTTGGAATTAACATCCACAACAGTCAAATGGATACTGCTACATCTTAGTGCAACACACATTAGGTTATAAAATTCACAGAAAAAAAGTCACAGACCATTTACTAACTATCCTGTCTTGTACCAAAGCATGACCCTATAAACCTGCATCACACCCAAATTAAAAAAGTGCCAGAAGGCAGTATGAATTGAACCCATCATCTACTTGAACTGACATTTGACTATACATGTCCTGGGCCACAGCATGAGCCCCAAACCTTGCATGACCCCCAGATTCAAACAGTGCCCCGGGAAAAGGAGTCTTTCAACCACCTTTAGTTTCACTGGACATTTGACTATACTGTCCTGGGCCACAGCATGAGCCCCAAACCTGCATGACCCCCACATTATACAATAAGTGCCCGGAAAAAGAGTCTTTCAACCACCATTTTATGTTATTCACTGAGACATTGACTATACCTGTCCTGGGCACAGCATGAGCCCCAAACCTGCATGACCCCCACATTAAAAAGTGCGGAAAAGGAGTCCTTTCAACCACCATTTTTAGTTTCACTGTACATTGACTATACCCTGTCCCTGGGCACAGCAGAGCCCCAAACCTGCAAGACCCCCACATTTAAAAAGTGCCCCGGAAAATAGGAGTCTTTCAAGCCACCATTTTAGTATCACTGGACATTGAACATATACCTGTTCTCGGGCCACAGAGCATGAGCCCCGAAACCTGCATGAATCCCCACACTTTAAATAGTGCCGGAAAAAGGAGTCTTTCACCACACACACATTTAGTTTCACTGACATTTGACTAAATACCTGTCCTGGGCCCACAGCATGAGCCCCAAACGCCTGACCCCCACACTTAAAAAGTGACGGAAAAAGGATTCTTTCACCCACCAATTTATTTTCACTGGACATTGACTATACCTCTCCTGGCACAGCATGAGCCCCAAACCTGCAGACCCCCATTTAACAAAGTGCCAGGAAAAAGGATCTTTGAACCACCATTTATTTTCCTTCCCTGGACATTGACTATACTGTCCTGGGCCACAGCATGATCCCAAACCTGCATGACCTCCACATTTAAAAAGTGCCAGAAAAAAGGGAGTCTTTCAACCATCATTTTAGTTTCACTGACATTGATCATACTTTCCTGGCGCAAATCATAAAGCCCCAAACCAGCATGACCCCCACATAAAAAGTGCCGGAAAAAGGAGTCTTTCAAACCACATTTTAGTTTTCACTGGACATTGACTATACCTTCCTGGGCACAGCATGAGCCCAAACCTGCATACCCCCACATTTAAAAAGTGCCGGAAAAAGGAGTCTTTGAACCACGCATTTATTTTCCTGTGACATTGACTATACCTGTCCTGGCACAGCATGAAGCCCCAAACCTGCATGACCCCCACCATTTAAAAAGTGCCGGCAAAAGGAGTCCTTCAACCACATTTAGTTTCACTGACATTGACTATACCTGTCCCTGGGAAAAAGCCATGAGCCCCAAACCTGCATGACCCCTCCATTTAAAAAGTGGCCGGAAAAAGGAGTCATTCACCACATTTTAGTTTCGACTGGAACATTGACTATACCTGTCCTGGGAAAAAGCATGAGCCCCAAACCTGCAATGACCCCCACATTTAAAAAGTGCCGGGAAAAATGAGTCTTTCAACGCATCAATTTAGTTTTCACTGACATTGACATACCTTTCTGTGCAAAGCATAACTCCCAAACCTGCATGACCCCCACAAATTTATAAAAGTGCCGGAAATAGGAGTCCTTTCAACACCATTTTAGTTTCCTGGGACATTTCCTATAACTGTCCAGGGCCTACAGCATGAGCCCCATACCTGCATGACCCCACATTTAAAAAGTGCCGAAAAAGGAGTCTTTCAACCACCTTTTAAGTTTCACTGGACATATACTGTCGCCTGACCTGGTAACTCTGCCCCGCCGTATTGAGTGCGGCGCGCGCAAATGATCTTCACTTGGAAATACTCGCGTGGGTTAAGGCTCCTCTTCCACCCAGGTGCCGTTTGTCTTTGGCATTCTTATTTCTTCTTTTTACTCAACGTGCTGGGAGGAAATTGTGTCTCTGTACTTTGTGTTCTCTGTCGTGCTCCAACTCCAAGTCCTCTGAATAACCTACATCTGGTCAAAGGTTTTTCCTGTACCTTCCATTGTAGCTCAATTTACGAGGAATTTTTTAACCAGCTATTTTGTACCTTCAAGTTTTTTAGTAGCTTACAATTCTAGAAAACACATATTTTAAAATAGGATGGAATCCCTAACCATGTCTTTGTTCTTCTTTTTTAATTGTATTAAATGGGTTGTCTCAACACAAGGATTGATAGCTATGTTAAAGATCTTGCAAAAAAAGTCATTTTGCAATATGTGTCCATTAACAGTGTCCTACCTATTCCTTTTTCTGACAGCACAATCACCCTTGACCACTCTTGACAATTGTGAAGAGAACAAAGTCTGTTAAACACAATATTTTTTTATAATAGTGACCTGTATTATAGCTGCATTCAAAGCAAAATGCCCCCAAAAATTCAAAGCATGACCCTTGAGCCCCTTTGGACAATTGTGAAGAACAAATGACTGTTGGAAACAAAAATATTTTTATAATAGGACCTGTAGTATAGCCTGCCTCTTCAAAGCAAAATGCCCCAAAAATTCAAAGCATGACCCTTCCAGCCACTTTGGACAATGTGAAGACACAAATGTCCTGGTAGAAACAACATTTTTTTACAATAGGACTCGCTATATGATAGTATAGCATGCATTTCAAAGCAAAATCACACCTCCCAAAAAATTCAACAAGCATTGACCCTTGAGCCACTTTGGATATTTGGAAGACAAATGTCTGTTAGAAACCTCATTTTTTTATAATAGACCTGTAGTATTGCTGCATTAAAGCGCATGAACCCAAAAAATTATAAAACCTGACTTCTCAGACACTGTTAAAAATTAGTTGAGGTAGAGAAATGCACTTTAGAATCCACATCTTCGTTACAAAGGACCTACGATTATTGTGCTGTATCACACAGCTACTGACCCCAAAAAATTTATAAAAATGACTTCACACCAATAATAAAAATGTGAGGAGAAATGCCACTAAAAAGCCACATTAACTGTTCCAAAGGAACATAATTATTGCTGTATCTCACAGCAAAAATGACCCCAAAAAATTATAAATATGCTTCTCAGCCACTAATTAAAAATTGTTAGGGAGAAATGCCACTTAAAAGCCACATTGCTGTTCCAAAGGACCATAATTATAGCTGTATCAAACTCACAAGCACCATGACCCTCAAAACCATTGACAATGCCAAACTTCTTAAGATAAAGTGAGAGTATAAATGGAATACCGGTGTTGTCATGAAACCTTGCTGTCCTTTTTACAAGTCTCCTCATAGCAAAACCAGCAAAATGAACTGTTGTAAAAGAGAATAAAAATTGCAGTAAATAATGATCATTTTAAAAACAATTTTACAAGAGGACCATTTCTGGTTTTGAAGAGGAGTGTAAAAGACCGGCAACTAATCGGAGACCTCGGCAATTGGTGCCACAACATCATCAGAGTCCATTGTCCTGATTCATCTTTGATGAAGTCAAACGATCACCATTTATCTGTTGAAGAACCGGATGCGTTTTGTCCCTGTAATGACACCCTCCAGCAGTGCTGAGTCGCTCAGATATGACGCTGGCTGCGGTGCAGGACACACACCTCTATGGCGTGACGAGCCAGCTCTGGGCCATTCAGTCCAGTTTGGATACCCAGAAGTCTATTGGGGTCCGAAGACACATACGAAAAACATCGGTGTTGAGAATCAGAAGTCCGTCGCACCATGATCTAAGCTGATCTCTGTGTGTTGGATGTGTGCCCTGCATTTGCATGCGTTGGTGAGGTTGTAAACAAAGATTGCCAGATGTCACCCATTAGGCTCTGCCACTTGCTGCTTGCTGCCGCTACGCCTACTTGTCGCTCTAATCTGCTGTAACGTCGCTGATGTTTTCCACCGGACATTTGGAACTTTGAAAGCAGACGCGAACAGAAGTCTTCCATTTGATCAATCAGCAAGGTCTCCATTTCCTGCATTTACTCTCTATTGGGTTGGGTGGTAGGAAAGTGCAAAGTAGATCTATCACAAACTGGGCCTGCGCAAAGTCAAAAAACACGTATCTGTAATGTATTCGGATAATAAAAGGTATTTTTGCACCTATCAATTCACCTTTGGTAACGTACAACAATTGGCGTGGTTTTCAATATAACTGCAAGGTGGCACTAACTCAGACAAAACTTGTGACTGGAGACAAAAGTCAAAAAAAACGTATCTGAAATGTATTGGATAATAAAAGAGGTATTTTTGGCACCTATCAATTCACCTGTGGTGACTACAAAATTTGCTGGTATTCAAATTTATACTGCAAAGTAGATCTATCAACACACGCTGATTCCTGCGCCAAGATGAAAAAACACGTAACTGTAATGGTATTTCGATAATAAAATTATTTTTGGCACCTATCAATTCACCTGTGGTGACTACAAAATTGCAAGATTCACATTCAAGTGCAAGGTGCCTCATGAACAAAGCTGTAGTGCGCCGAATTCAAAAAAAAACCACGTATCTGAAATTTAATCGCTATACAAGGTATTTTTGGCACCTATCAACCTGTGGCTTGACTTGCTGGATTCTAAATTAATTTAAAGAGGATATATCAACAAAAGGTGAATGGGCAAATTGAAAATGAACGCCTATCTGAAATGTAAACCTGAAATAAAGAGTGGAGTTTTGCACCTAACAAAGAGACCTGCAGTTACTAGAAAGATGTTTAATCCTATAAGTTCAGGCTGCCCCAATATCCATGAAATATTCAATAGAAAACTGTTAATAAATAAAGCAATTGCAATGTCTACACTAAGTCTTGGTGAACTTTATCCATCTTATTCTTTTATAGAGCTTTCTGTGTTCAGCCCGCGGGGGCCCCCCTCCGCTCCCCCCCCCCCCCGTGACTTTACAGCGGTAGATTCTCCCTTAAAATTCTCTACCTAACTATATAAAATCTTCCAATCTCTATCTAACTAAATTTGTAAGGATCACAGCTAATAGTAAGGTTTCTCTTGAAGAAATAAAAAAAATTTTTCGCTGAGCTTTTGGGGGACAAAAGGGCAAGCGAAACTTTTCTTCGCTCTGAGACGCGGGGAGACACTGGGGCTGAACATAAAGCTTTTTTCTATGTAAAACAGGTCAGTTATTTTTTCCAGCCAATCGCAAAACCCTACACATCCCGTCATGACGTTTTTCCCCACACCCCCTCTCACCCTGCTCCCATTTGTAACGATTTCTGGCCGCCAAAAATTCAGGAGGCCCGAAAAAGGGCGATCTTTAAAAGATTATGCAACCGATTTTTAAAACCCAAATTATCGCATTTATCTAAAAAAAATTCCCCATCACCATTAAAAAAAGTTTCCATTTCAACTTTGTCGATAAAAATCGCTCAACAAATAATTATCCCCCCCTGAAATTTTTGGAAACCGCGGGCGGGCATTCATACTTTTTATTTAACATCAACCAAAAAATGGCATAATATTAATATCTATTATACTGTTTTAAAAATTTTTTTAAATTTTATTTGGTTTTTTCATATTCTTTTTTGTTTTTTTTTTAAATTTTTCAATTTCTACCCCACCCCCTTAGTCCCTAAATAGAGTAGAAATTTTAAAAAGGGGTTTAGAGCGTCCCCTTTTTAGTTTGGGGGCGCCCCTTTTTGGGGTGGGTCCTCTGCATTATAGGTGGGGACAGATTAGGGTAAGTGTATATGTTTTTCTAGTGAGTGTGCCCTATATATCTTTTTTGTTCCTTAAACATTAGTTCTATATGGTATGATCTAATAGCGGTATTTATTATCCTAAGCTGTGTGTTAAGTGTTTATATATATCTTCTGCTGGCTAGTAATAGGAATTTTTAATCGGATTTAAATAAAAGTCTAGTTTTAGCTTCATATTTTTCTGGCAGTGATATTATTATTAAAGTACAAAACTGCAATAATTCATGATAAGCACAAAAATATAGTGTGAATACCTGAGAATGTACCTCCGTGCATACCAATAGTGATTGCAAAATTTAGTGTTTTATATTTAATCCCTTAGCGATATTTGATGTACCCATACATCATGGTCGAGAAGGGACTCCCGCAAATGTATGTATGAGGATGAGGATCGTGCAAGCTCACAAGTGGAGCTTGCACAATTGCAGCATGGAACCAGTTGTATCACCCTTGGCCAGAACTCACTCCGGCGCGGGCAATAAACCCCTCATGACTGCAGCAACTAAGGGAATAAAAGAGGAAGGGGGTTCCTTCTGTCACCATTGGCACTGCCATGATATAATCGCATGGCTTTCCTAAAAGCCCAGAAGCCTAACAAAGGCATGGCTGGGGATAGTGATTGACAGTTGCCACGGAGAGCAGTACACAGCAGTAATGCCCGCGTCCAGCCCCTCGCTGCTAGAGTCCCCGCACCTGTTCACTTACCTGTCCACGCTCCTGTGCTTCCTGTTTCTGCCTGTCCCGGCCGCCACATGTGTACCTGCTGCTTAGGGCGCGCGCGCGACGGCTGGTCTTCATTTAAAGGGCCAGTGCACCGGTAATTTAGTCAATTGCCGGCCGCTGGTCCTATAAAAGGAATACGCCCCCAGCACTCTCTGCTAGATTGTTGGTGTGCGTTGCCTAGTTTGAGAGAGTGTTGGAAGTCCTGTCTGTTTACCCTTGTACCAGTCCGATCCACTATGTTTCCTGACCTTGCTTGTTTTACCGCCTGCCCTGACCGTCTGCCCGTCTCTGACCACGAACCTCTGCCGCCTGCCCTGACCTGCTGCCTGTCCCCGACTCCGTCTCTGGATTATGATTCTGTACCACGCAGTACCCCGGCCACCATCGCAAGCAAGTCACGTCAGGGGTAGCGACCTGGTAGCCTCACGCCGCAGCAAGTCCATCCCGCTTTGCGGCGCGCTCTGGTGAATACCGGGGGCTATTTCGACTCCGCTCCATGGCATGGCTTAACTACCATCGCTTGCGGTTGTCCAGCGAATCCATCGAACCCTTACAGACACTGTTGCAAGTCACCTATAGGGACAAATTTAAAAAAAGGGCAAAAACAGTAAAACAAAAGTAAAACACAAACAAAAATAAAATAAAAACATGTACACCACTCTTTTCCCCTTTACAAACAACAATCACTCACAAAGAGACCAAAAATAAAGTACACATATTTGGCATCACAGCATGCGTAATGGCCTACCCTATAAATCTGTCATATTATTTAACTCACACGGCACACGGCATAACATTTTTTTTTTTTTAAATCAGAACATAAAATGGAATATATACATGCCAAAGTGGTGCCAATGAAAATGTCAGTTCATCCCACAAAAATCTCTTACATAGCTCCGTGAACAGAAAAATATAAAATTAGGGGTATCCGAAGATAGTGATGCATAAATATTGTTTTTACACAATAAAAAAAAAAAAATTAAGCTCCTCAACATAAAAAAACTATATAAATTTGATATTGCCATAATTATATTGATCCACAAAGTAAAATTGACTTGTCATGTATTCTGCACAGTGAGGCAGTATAAAACACACTACTAGGATTGCAGTATTTTCTTCTCTCTGCCTCTCCAGAAAAAGGGATTTAAAAGCGATCAAAAAGTCTTTTCCCCAAAAAATGATACCAATAAAAATATCAACTCATCCCACAAAAACAAGCCCATATACAGCTCTGTATGCAGAAAAATTAAAGAGTAATGGCTCTCATACCACATGGTGACTGCTGTCAAAAATAAAAATAAAAAATACTCCCTGGATTGCTGTATTTTTTTTAAAATAACCTCAGAAAAACATTGATAAAAAGCGATCAAAGTGTCATGTAAACCCCATAATGGAACCAATAAAAAATCAAGTCATCCCGCAATCAGCTTGTTATACAGTGAAATAAAAAAGATACGGCTATGAGACTATAATTAGAGAAGAGTGAACAGTAAAATGTTCAAGTTCAAGTTTAACTTCGAACAGTAGTGGTGCTCGGTTCAAGGTTCCATTCAAACTCAAACTCGAACCCCATGAAAGTCAATGGGAGAAGATGTTCGGGTTAAATTTATACCTATACACAGGCTCGGACTGGGCCGCCGGGGGATCGGTGAATCCCCCGGTGGGCCCCCCGAGCCGCTGTGGGCCCTTGAGGCAGTGCCGTTGCTCCCCAGGGCCCGGCCGCGCATCCGGCCACTGAATGGCCAGGACCTGCTCTCCCTGGCAGGCTGAAGATGCTAGGCCTTCAGCCTGCCGGGCGCCGGCCCCTACTGCTGACATAGGCGGTGCGGTGATGTCATTTCACCGCGCCGCCTATGCAGGGCGGCAGTACGGAGCCGGGGGAGCCCGGAGCGGCCGGGACCTGCCAGGAGCCGGAGCCAGGTAAGTGGCTGGTTGTTTTTTTTTTAAACTATCTAAGGGGGCCCTGGCTACTAAGGGGGGCCCTGACTACTAAGGGGGGCCCTGGCTACTAATGGGGGCCCTGACTACTAAGGGGGGCCCTGGCTACTAATGGGGGCCCTGACTACTAAGGGGGGCCCTGACTACTAATGGGGGCCCTGGCTACTCTTGGGGGCCCTGACTACTAAGGGGGGCCCTGACTACTAATGGGGGCCCTGGCTACTAATGGGTGCCCTGGCTACTAAGGGGGGCCCTGGCTACTTAAGGGGGCCCTGGCTACTTAAGGGGGCCCTGGTTACTTAAGGGGGCCCTGGTTACTAAAGGGGGGCCCTTGCTGATAATGGGGGCCCTGGCTACTAAAGGGGGGCCCGGACTACTTAAGGGGGCCCTGGCTACTAAAGGGGGCCCTGGTTACTAAAGGGGGCCCTGGTTACTAAAGGGGGCCCTGGCTACTAAAGGGGGGCCCTGGCTACTAAAGGGGGCTCTGGCTACTAAAGGGAGCCCTGACTACTAAAGGGGGGTCCTGGCTAATAAAGGGGGCCCTGCCTACTAAAGGGGGGCCCTGACTACTACAGGGGGCTCTGGCTACTAAAGGGGGGCCCTGGCTACTAAAGGGGGCCCTGGCTTCATATAGGAGGGCACTGTCTACTAAAGGGGGGTCCTGGCTAATAATAGGGGCCCTGGCTACTAAATGGGGGCCCTGACTACTAAAGGGTGCGCAGGCTACAAAAGGGGGGCCCGGGATAAAAAAGGGGGCCCTGTTTACTAATGGGGGCTCTGGCTACTAAAGGGGGGCCCTGACTACTAAAGGGGGCCCCTGACAAATAAAGGGGTGCCCTGGCTACTAAAGGGGGGTCCTGACTAAATAAAGGGGGCCCAGGTTACTAAAGGGGGTCCGGGCTACTAAAGGTGGGCCCTGACTACGAAAGGGGGGCCCTGTCTACTAAAGCGGGCCCTGGCTACATAAAGGGGGGCCCTGACTACTAAAGGGGGGTCCTGGCTAATAATCGGGGCCCTGGCTACTAAAGGGGGGCCCTGACTACTAACTGGGGCCCTGGCTAATAAAGGGGGGCCCTGGCTACTAAAGGGGGCCCTGGTTACTAAAGGGGGCCCTGACTACTAAAGGGGGGCCCTGGCTACTAAAGGGGGGCCCTGGCTACATAAAGTGGGGCCCGGGCTACTAAGGGGGGCCCTGACTACTGAAGGGGGGCCCTGACTACATAAAGGGGGCCCTGACTACTAAAGGGGCCCCTGGCTACATAAAGGGGCCCCTGGCTACATAAAGGGGGCCCTGGCTACATAAAGGGGGCCCTGACTACAGAAGGGGGCCCTGGCTACATAAAGGGGGCCCTGACTACTGAAGTGGGCCCTGACTTCATAAAGGGGGCCCTGACTTCATAAAGGGGGGCTTGACTTCATAACGGGGGGCCCTGACTACCTAAAGGGGGCCCTGATTACCTAAAGGGGGGCCCCGATTACCTAAAGGGGGCCCTGACTAGCTAAAGGGGGCCCTGACTACCTACACACTAGCTAAAGGGGGCCCTGACTACCTACACACTAGCTAAAGGGGGGCCCTGACTACCTACACACTAGCTAAAGGGGGCCCTGACTACCTACACACTAGCTAAAGGGGGGCCCTGACTTACTGCACACTAGCTAAAGGAGGCCCCTAACTACCTGTATACTACCTAAAAGAGACCCTTAACTGCCTGTATACTCCCTAAAAGAGACCCCTAACTGCCTGTATACTATCTAAAGGAGGCCTTAACTGCCTGTATACTACCTAAAGGAGGCCATAACTGCCTGTATACTACCTAAAGGGAGTCCCTAACTGCCTGTATACTCCTGCATTATCTTCAGGGGGTTAGTCCTTTCCCCACCCTCCAACCCCTCAGGATACTAGGCCTCTAAGTTATGGCTTGTACCCGCTCTCCCACCCCTGAGCAGTTTGTACAGAGGTGGGAATGGGTAAAAAGATGCTGGAAAATTGAGGATTCTAAGATATTTGTGTGTAATTTCTGCAGGGATGAGTTGTGGCCGGGACAAGTCATCATGGCGGTGTGGAACGAATGCAGAAGAAAAGAGAATAAAAACAACTCAAGAGAAGAGAACGACTCATCAGATAGGACGTCTCCGCTGAGTCCCTGATGTCAGGGGTTATGTTACTACTATATTGGATCAGTGCTGTATTCACTGTAATGTGACTTGAGCTGGTGTCTGACCACTATGTGGTCTCTATATGGTGGTGTTGTAGGTTATATTGGCATTAGTATAGCGGCAGAGTACATGTGTCCCTGACTGTATGAGTGAGGGAACACCTGACCCTGTGAGAGGAGTTACATTTCTACTTTCTTGCTGGTGTTTATTTTAGAAGGTGGTGAGGTGTGTGACCAAGGGAAACAGGGAGGGGGATATTGTATGTGGACTATTGGAGGGGGATATTGTATGTGGGTGGAGGGGGATATGGATAGAGCTACTTAGCCCTGTGTCTATGATATGTGAGACAGACAGATGTGTGAGATAGATAGACGTGTGAGACAGATAAGTGACTCACTTGCTATTGTACTAAACAATACAGTTCTGCTTTGCGCACTGTATTATGTGGTAAAATGGGCACATTTATCTCCGAGAGGCCGGTAATATTTTCATGTACAATAGGGTGGGCCCCCCAAGATCAACTCCACTGTGGGCCCCAGACCCCCCAGTCCGACACTGCCTATACAGGTGAAGAGTGAAGAAGCAATTACCATCCCTAACAGTAAACTGGATACAGGAAACAACTTATTGAAGAAAATTTGGCTCTAAGAGTGAAAAAAATTGAGAGGCAAATTCCTTTCAATGGCTAACTGAAAAGATGAGGAGGACAGTTTGCAAGCAGGGGCGTAGCTATAGGGTGTGCAGCCCAAAAGCCCCTTTGACACATAAGAAGACACCGGTATTGGAAATGGCACATGGTAACTATTAAGAGCCTCATTTCACTTTTTGCACCAGGGCCCAACAACTTGAACTTACGCCTCTGCAGGCTGGACTAAATTAGACAGCAGTACCATTGGTGGCAGCGAGAGCATGGCAATGAGGAACAGCGAGGTTCTGGTTCGAATAGATTAGACGGCAGTACCATTGGTGGCAGCGAAAACATGGCAATGGGGAACAGCAAGGTCCCGGTAGACAAGATTAAGTGGCAATACCATTGGTGGCAGCGAGAATATACCAATGGGGAACATGGAGGTTCTGGATCGACTAGATTAGACGGCAGTACCATTGGTGGCAGCGAGAACATTAGATTTCTAATGCGCCCGATCTCGAGGGTGTGCAGGAGGTGGGGCGAACCAGAACCGTAGCGAAGCTACATATTTATAGCATTGTTACAGCATTTCTGGGCGCATTACAGCTGGAACAGGTGAACCACTTTCAAAGTTTCATAGTTTGTAAGGCTAAAAAAAGACAAGTCGTCCATCTAGTTCAGCCTGTTGTGCTAAGGTGTTGATCCAGAGGAAGGCAAAAACCCCCAATGAGGTAGAAGCCAATTGTCCCTCATTTTAGGGAAAATTCCTTCCTGACTCCAATCTGGCAATCAGAAAAATCCCTGGATCAATGACCCCTCTCCTGAATCCTAGTCACTATAACTTGTTATATTATTACGCTCCAGAAATGCATCCAAACCCTTTTTGAACTCTGTTAGTGAATTCACCATGACAAGTCCCTCTGGCAGAGAATTCCATAGTCTCACTGCTCTTACAGTAAAGAATCCCTTTCTATGTTTATGTAGAAACTTTCGTTCCTCAAGACGTAGAGGATGCCCCCTTGTTCTAGATACAGCCCTGTGTATAAATAAATCTTGGGAGAGATCTCTATATTGACCTTTGATGTATTTAAACATATGTATTATGTCCCCCCCGAAGCCCTTCTTCTCTAAACTAAATAACCCTAATCTTGCTAATCTTTCTTGGGTACTGTAGTCCACCCATTTCCTTGTATTTTTTTGTTGCCGCCTTTTACCTTTCAAGCTCTACAGATGTCTTCCTGTGCACTGGTTCCCAAAAACTGTACACAATAATACCATTCTGTGGCTAACCATGACTTGTATAATGGAGAAGAATGTTCTCCAACATTGTGCATCTAATGCCCCTTTTAAATCACCCCAGATCCTATTTGCTTTGGCTGCTGCTGCCAAGCACTGGCTGTCTACATATTAAGTTTACTGAACCACCAGGATTTCCAAGTCCTTCTCCATGTCCACTTTTTACCCAGTGTTTTTTCCACTTAACATATGTAATCATGTAAGGGATTTCTCTTCCCCCTGTGCATAACCTTGCATTTAGTCAGTGTTAAACCTCATCTGCCATTTTCCTGCCCAGCGCCATCCTACTTATCCAATCCTTTGTAATAACATATTATCCTCTATTGTGTTGATTACATTTACAGAGGCTTAGTATCGTCTGCAAAGATCATATTCTAAACACTGTGTATTCCCAATTGTTAAGATCATTAATGAAAATGTTAAAGAGGATAGGGCCCAATACTGACCCTTAGTGGTAACCCCACTAGTAACATTGCGATCCAGTCTTAGTATGGTACCCTGTTAATTAGCTACCCATTGTTTTCTATCAGTGAGCCAGTTACTACCCACGATTGCACACATTTACCTTCCTCCTCCCCAGTCCAAGCATTTCTCATTTAATTTACCAACCTTTTTAATGTGCCACCGATATCAAATGCTTTAGAAAATCTAGATATATGACATCCTAGTGCACACCCCTATCCAGTTCCTATGCACTGACTTCCTCATAGAAGCTGATGAGTGATTAGTCTGACGGACCGATCCTTGCATGAATCCATGCAGGAACCGGCGTTCTACTACTTATTTCATTGAGATCTCCCAGGATAGCATCTCTGAAAAACCTTCAAACATTTTTTTAAATAAAAAAAAACCTACAACAGAGGTTAAGCTTACTGCCCTATAGTTTCCTGGATCACTTTTTTGACCCTTTTTGAATATTTGGCACCACATTTGCTATCACCAATCCTTTGGGACATACCCCCGTTATAAAGACCAGTCCATGAATATTAAGAATAGGGGCCTATCTATGGACATCACTTAAACTCTCTTAGGACACCTGGTATTTGTCTATTTTAATCTTCCTAAGACGAGCTGCACTTCTTCCTGGTTAGACAAGAAAACTTTCAAGTTGGATTTACCACATCTCACTGTTCAACAACAGGAAGGTCATCCTCCTCGGTAAATACAGGTGGAGAAAAAAGTGTTTTATACGTTTGCTTATTCTTCATCGCCCTCTACTGTCATCTACCACCTCAGTATTTTTCATAGGGCCAACATTTTCTGTTTTAATCTTTTTTACTATTTATATAGTTAAAAAATATTTGAGGGTAGTTTTTACTTGTCTTATAGCAATATGTCTTTCCGTCTCTAGCTTTTCTTCCTTAATCTTTAATTTACCCACTTTTATTTTTTTCCTATAGCTTCTTAGTGCCTCTTCACTGTGCCCTCCGCTGTTTTAAGTAGGTGAAAACGCTTTCTTTTGTTTTTTATTGCCTCTTTTACAGCCCTGTTTGATCACATTGGTTTTTCCTGTTCAAATTTTTTATTACCAAAGGTATGTACCTCTCACAGTGTAGCCAATGATGTTTTTTAAAAATATCCATTTATTATTAGTTCTGCCATATTTAAACACTTTGTCTCCAGTCAATACGGTTTTAGGGCCTTCCACTAAGAGAATAAAATTAGCCTTCCTAAAATTCAGTGTTTTTGTGGCTCCATGACAAAAAACTCTATTGAAGGATAAACGGAAATTTATTATATTATGGTCACTATTCCCTTGTGATCCCCGTCTAACGCTGAACCTTTTAGTTACTCTGTTCAGTCTATAAGTTTTAATATTAAGGTTCTATGAAGGGCCTTTCTCTATGTCGGTTTTCCTGCAACCATTTGCAAAGGTAATTATCATTAGTTTATTGGACAAAAATCTGTTTCCTTATATTAGAGCTACACAAGCTTAAGATTCCAATTGATGTCTGGATAGTTAAAGTCGCCCATATAATAACCTCATACTGATTAGCCCCTCATCTATTTGCCTGAGGAGTACATCTTCCATGGGTTCTTTTATAATTTGGGGGCCTATAGCACCCCTATTAGTATTATATTTGTTTATTGTTACCCCCCATTGTATATTTAACCCATAATGAGTCATTTCCACATTGTTCATTACCTGTACGCTATATCTTTCCCGCAGTGTTGGCTTCAGACAGGATTTTACATAGAGACAGACACCTCCCCCTTTTTCCGCTTTACGATCCTTTCTAAATAGACTGTAACCCTGCTTTTAACCGCCCTCTGCTCTCGTCCACCAGTCCCTTTATCCCCACAGAAATTTTTCTTCAGCATTAAACTTTAGTTATTAATTTTTTTGGTCAACTCCTGGCATTGGTCGCATGCAATTTATAGTTTTTTCAGTTTTTATTCCTTTTCCCCTTCCCCTGATCTTTTTATCTTTTGCTACACCCCCCCCCTCCACTCCACCCCCTGTTTTATTCCTAATTCCCTAATTCCTAATTCCTAAGTTGTACTGATCCCGAACTGTTGCCCGAGCGCTAGAATGCACCTGATTTATGACCTGCTGTAGAGCGGGCTCATAAATCAGGCGCATTCTATACTAAAGTTGGCGCATGAAATTTGACATATTAACGCCAAATTTCATACATGTTGCCCATGGAGTTTATTTCCTATTTAAGCCCCTGATGAGACAAAGAGTTTGCTTTAATCTGTTCCACAGACCCCGCGTTTTTTTTTGTTGACATGTTAGTTTTTCCCTCCTGCCTTCCAGAGCCTAACTTTTTTTTTTTTCCACCTACAAACTTAGGGCTTTTATTTTCCCCCACAAGATGCACTTTTAAGGTGTTTTCAAAATACTATAGAAATACGGGAAAACGCAAAAAAAAATTCCCAAATGGGACAAATTGGGAAAAAAAAATGTATTCCCGCCATTTTGCGGTGTTTTGCGCAAAGGGGTAAATGAGTTATATTTTTATAATTTGGCTTTTTCGAGCGGGCGATACCCAAAAATGGTTTAAAAATTTATTTTTTTTTTTATTTTTTTGTTTTTATTTTAAAAATGGGGAAAGGGGGGTATTTGAATTTTTTTAAAACTTTTTTTTTGTACTGTAAAACTTTATTTATTTAAATTTTTTTATTTTTAAACATTGAGGCCCCCTATGTATTATACCACTGGGTGACGCAATTGTAAAATACACCCTAAGGGCCATTGCATAGGAAATGCATTAAAAAGGTCCCAAAAAGGGGGGTTTTCCCCCCCCTTCCATTTTCTGCGGAGGGAAAATTTGGGGAAAAACCGGACTTGAAGTGACAGGAGCCCCCCACTTCCCTTTCCCGGTTTGGTAAAATTTTCCTTGCAGAAAGCGCAAACGGTGGCCGGCCCACCCCAAGATCGGTGCGGCCCATTCATAATCAAAACCGCCCCGGGGGCCAACTTTCCCCACGGAATTTGAGGGGGTTAAACGGGCGCGAGGGGAAAAACGCTGCCCGTTCCGAAACTGTAATGGGGGGGGAGTGTTACAGCGATTAAGCCCTAACCCCCGGCCCCGGTGCGGGGGGTCGCAACATCCCCCGCAAAGCCCTTAGGGCCCTGGGCCCTTTTAAACCAAACCCCCTGGCGTGGGGGGTTTTAAAAAAAAGGGGATGTCCTTTACCAAAAAAAAAACAAATTTACCCCTCTACATCCTAAAAATGGATACAATCCCCCCTTTAATCCTCAGGAACCCCTTAACAACGAGAATTAATATTGAAACTTTTCCCCCCAAGCAAAAAGTCATTAAACCCCTTAAAAAAATTTTTAGAAAATGATCAGCCCCCAAACTACGGATGGTTTCATGACCCCAGGCATGAATGGAGGGGCGGTCAAAAATAAAACCTTTCGTACCACACCCAAACACACTCTTTTAAACCCCAAAATTTCCCTTTACACTGAAATTTTTTTTTTAAAATTTTTTTAAACAAAACCTTTTGCAAAATCCCCTTCGGGTCAACCCCACGAAATTCTTTTACTTTTTTAAAATTTTAAACCCACAAATTCAAAAACAAAATACTTGGTTTTTTACCTAAAAGGGACACAAAACCCCAATTTATTTCACACCACGAGGGCCCAACCCTAGCAAAAATTCCCCACTCCCAAACCACAAGAAATATTGTCCTCCAATACGGGTTTATTTTTGGTCGTACACCCATAAAGGGAAAAAGGAAAAAGGGAAATCAGTTTCTTTACCAACATTCCTACATAAAAAAAGGGGTGTAATTTTTCCCAAATAAAAAACTGCAGTTATGTTTCCCCACATTGGTGTTTTTGGGTTTTTTTGCATCTCATAAGTGGGAAAGCCCCCATCCCACTACGAAAGGAAAAAGTTTTTAGAAAAAAATTGGCTGCCAAAATCAAAAATTTCCCCCCCAGAAAAATTTTTTGGGGACCCCAAATTTTTGGCCAAAAATTTTCAAAAGCTTCACTTTGAGAAACCCTTGAAAATTTTTTTTTTGGGAAAACCAGCCCCCTAACTACTGATAAGCCATTGACTCTTTTTAAAAAAGGTCTAAAATTTAAACCCCTTTTCACATCCCTCACCAAATACTAACAAAGCAAAACCCTTTCAGATTTTTTACAATACAAACTACGGGTTTGGGGCCCACATCTAAAAAACCAAAATCAAAAGCGGGTCAAAAATTTGCCCAGTTGCTTAAACTCAGCCCAACTAAAAACCTTTTTGAAAGGGGGGGCACCATTTTGTTTCCGGGCTGTTTTTTTGCAAAAAAGGGACCTTTCGGAAAAATTAAGAGATTGTCTTAAACAAACCCATGACTGTAAAAGCCCCCACATGACATTTCTGCAATGCGCCCAATTAAAACCCGCAAACACCAAATCCACTGCAAGAAAATTGGGGGGTTACAATGGGGCCACACGATGTCAATAAAGTTACAATTCAGTGTTGTCCCAAACCCTTAAAAACCCAATCATTTTGTTTTCCTTTTGTTTTAAAAGGGTTAAAGATTGATAAAAATTCCTTTTCTGAATTTTTTCCCAACCCCAAAAATGGCAGCAAGACATATTCTTAAAATGCACATAGTTGGCGGTTTTAAAATCAAAACAGATAAACCCAAATGGAAATCGCGTTTTTCAGTTTTTTTGGGGATTTTTTGGGCGGTTAATTTTAGAGGGAAAAGTTTTAATGGATTTTTAAAAAAATTTTTTCACTTTATCAAGACGTGAAAGTTTTGGGCCTTGCCCCCCCCAAATGGTCAAACCCAGGGGGAGCTGATTTTAAAAGAAAGGCCAGACTGTAATAAACCAAGAGATTGCAAATTAAAAAACCAGGTGAAACTGGGGAATAATGAAGGGAAAAAAGGGGCGGGGAAAAACACAAAACAGGTCGACTGTCCCCCTGAGTTTTCCGGGTTAACCAAACTATACGACTTTTTCCCAAATTTAACAATAAAAATTTGGGAACTTTTTGCTTCCCAAATGTTTCAGCCCCAAGGGATCAAATAAATTTTGTTTGAAAAACAATTTGAATATTTGTATCCCCACCACTAAAAATTGGGCCAAACTTCCCTACTGGTGTAGTTATTTAAAACTGGTCCCAACCGGCTTTTTCCCTGTTTCCCCAAAGCCCGGGGGAAAAAAAAGGGAAAAAAACTTGGGAGAAAATTTTCCTCAGCAATTAAAAAATCATTTTTCTCTCTCTCCCTTTTCCTCTCCCCATTTCTCTCCCCCTTCTAAACCCTCCTTTTCCTCACCTCTTCGTTAAATCAAAAGCCATGTTTTTTGGGTCCCCGGGAAAAATTAATCTCAGCAAAATTTTTTAAATGGAAGAAAAAAAGCACCCTTTAAAAAATTGCTAAATGCCCCCCTTGTAAAATTATTTTCCCCTTTTCTGAACTGGAAGATGACTCTAAAGCCGAAGGAATGCCCCCTTTTGGTCTTTTTGGGGGGGTTTTTCACATTAAAAAAAATTTCCTCATATTTTTTTTAAAGGGACCAAAATATAAAAATCATAAGAAAACCATCCCAACCCTTTCTAATTAAAAAAAAAACTTTCCCCTTTATTCACCAATTAAACCAGCAAATTTTTTCAACCCAAACCAGGGAAGTCTTTTTAAAGGGAGTTACAAACCCATAAAAAGGGGTTATAAAACCCAAAAATTGATTACAATGATTAATTACCATAACCAAAAAAATTTTTTAAACAATAATTGTGACAAATATTACAATAACATTATTCAACTCAATACAATCAATGATTACAGTGAAAAATTTCTTAAAAAGTGTTAAAACAAAATTAAATATTGAAAAAAAAAGACCAAAACAAAAAATTTACATCATAAATAACAATATCCACCTGGTTTAAACCCCCATTAATGGGGAAAAAAAAAAACCCCGCTCACCATAACTGAAATGCAAACCAATCATTGTCTGAAAAACCCCCTACTTTGCATGTCCGTGACTTTAACGCATCTTTTATTTCCCAAATTTTCCCAAAAGGGAAAAGCCCTACAAACTATTGGCAACCCTCCGCGATGCGTGAAAACCCCGAAATCCCAAAATTGTTAATGGGGGAACCCCAAATAAAAAGAAAGAAGAAAAAAAAAGGGAAAAAAAAAGAATATATCCCACTTTGTGTAAACGAAAAATTCTCTGCCAAAACATAACATGGATAAAAAGAAGATTCACTTTATTTTTTAAAAAAAAGGGTTACTTTAAATAGCATGAAAACTCACAAAAAATCCAAATATAAAGGGGCATTGGTTAAAAAACCCCCCAAAAGCACACTACTTTCCAGGGGCCAAAATGATGATAAAGATGATGTTTATGATAAGATAAAGATAAATGATGAAAGTTTTTGGTGAAAACAAACAACTAAATAATAATAAAAATAAAAATAAAAAATAATAAAAATAAAAAAAATAAAAAATAAAAAGTAAAAACAAGGGATTGGGCAGTAAACTCCCCTAAAAAAATTTTTAAAAATTACCCAAAAATTTAAGAAACAAATAACCAGGGGTAAAAATTTTCTTTTACCCCCAAAAAATTCTCCCGTTTGCAGAATCATCTGAAAAAAAGAAAAGAAAAAACAAAATCATATATCTTAATATATATATATATATATATATCCATGATACAAAAACTTAAACTTCATAAATCTATCTCACAAATAGACGGAAAAATTAAAAAAACAATGGGTAAACACCCCAATTAAAAAAACTCCACCCTAAAAACCTGGAAAAAACCTAAACTCAACATTTAAACCTTTAAGTTTCAAAAAATTGTGAAAAGAACCCCAATTAACCCCTTTTTGCTTTTCAAACCCCAAGGCCCCTGTAAAACCTCCTCTCCTATTTCCGCAGGAACAATCAATAACAAAACCCTCAAATCCCTCTCACTATGACCCAACTCCACTAAAATGCTTTGATTCTGGAAGGTCTAAACTCTTTTTTCTAATTGTTTAACTTTTGTTAAATTGATGCTTCTTTTCGAAAGCACACTAGTTTCCCCAAATTTATACAAAATATACAGTAAAGGGACACCAAAGGGCATAAACCACCCAATCTGAATGACAAGTTAAATAATAATTAATTTTGTATGAAATACCACTCTGTGGATGACAAAAACTATCACCCTTATTCATTAATCCACAATTAATACAGGATAAAAATGGAAAACAACCTTTCTAAGAAATACCAAAGTGAGTCTGTCTGGGATGCAATTTACCCCAAAAATTTAGCCCTTCCCAAACCAAACCAATCATATTTCTGCAACGTCTATAAGACATAAGAGGCCTATGAACAAACTAAAAAAAATTTTTCTAAAAGTAAATTTCTGGACTATAGACCAATGTTTATTTATAATCCCGGAAAATTCTTCCACGTATTCATTAAAGTGGATAAAAATAAAACCCTAAATTCCCCAAACACGTTTTCCTCCCAAAAAAGGGTTCTCACCTCTTGATAACTGTTTTACCTTAGAGCGATGTTTAAGTAACAGATCTCTTGGATATCCCCAATCCAAAAAATTCCCCCCTTATCCAAAAACCCAAAAACAACCTTTTTTTTTTCCCTATCAACAATCCTCCTAACCCCCAACATCTGACTAAACAGAAGAGAATTGATCATGCATCTTGGATGACAACTTTCAAATCTCAAAGTTGTATCCCAAACAGTTTTGCCCCTTTAACCAAAAAAGTCATATTTAACCTATTGTTCTCAACAATTACCTCAGTATCCAAAAATGTAATCCTAACAAGGGAAAAGGTTTTCTTTTAAAAATTTCAAAACAAATCAATATCTTTAATGAAACTGATTAAAGAGTAATAAATCCTCCTGACTGTCCCCCAGACAAAAAATGCTTTTATTTTAACCCCCCACCAAAACCAAACAAAATCTAATGGGTGTTTCAATTTAAACATTTTCCCTATCCCCCAAAATAAGTTGCAAAATAAGGGGCAAATGTGACCCCCCTTTTCCCGTCTCTTAATTGCAAATTTAAAAAAATCCCCAAACAAAAAAAAAATTACATTTAAATATTTAAAATTTTTAACAAAATCAGTAAAAATTTAAAAATATTTTCCCAAAAATTTTGAATTCTTCCAAAAAAAACTCAAAAGGGAATTTTTTTCCTATCTCAAAATCTAGAAAAACAAAAAAAAAAAAAAACACATAAAAAAGATACAAATGTGATGTCACAGACATGCGAGTAAAAAAATTTTTCAAACCCGGGCCGATTTGTGATTTACATTACAGTCCATTGGGGGGGGGGTTTTTTTTTTTACCTAATTTAAAGGGTTTTTTTACAGTGGTAAATTTTTATTTAAATCATGCATAATTATATGTTTTGGTCTTTTTTACACTATTTAATATTGTTGAACACTTCTAAGAAATTTTTCACTGTAATCATTGATTGTATTGAGTTGAATAATGTTATTGTTACTGTTATCATCCCATCTCTTCAATCTATCATTAACTTCTGGCATCTTCCCTTCCTCCTTTAAACATGCTACCATCACCCCCATCCTAAAGAAACCATCTCTTGACCCCTCCTCACTGTCCAACTATTGCCCCATCTCACTGCTTCCATTCGCCTCTAAACTCCTTGAGCAACATGTCCATCTTCAACTGTCCTCCCATCTCTTCACCAACTCTCTCCTTGATCCACTGCAATCCAGTTTCTGACCCCACCACTCTACCGAAAGCACCCTAACCAAGGTCACCAATGACCTTGTAACTGCCAAAGCCTCACGCCACTACTCTGTGCTTCTCCTCCTAGACCTTTCCTCTGCCTTTGACACTGTCGACCATTCACTCCTCCTACACATCCTCTCCTCCCTCGGCATCACGGACCGGGCCCTTTCCTGGATCTCCTCATACCTCACCGATAGAGCATTCAGCGTCTCACACTCTCGCACCACCTCCTCCCCTCTCCCGCTGTCTGTTGGTGTCCTCCAGGGGTCAGTCCTGGGCCCACTACTCTTCTCTATCTACACCCTCGGCCTGGGTCAGCTCATAGCATCACACGGCTTTCAGTACCACCTGTATGCTGACGATACCCAACTCTACATCCGGCCCAGATGTCACCTCTCTTCTCTCCCGGATCCCTGACTGTCTTTCGTTCATTTCCTCCTTCTTCTCCTCCCGTCTCCTAAAACTAAACATGGAGAAAACTGAATTCATCATCTTTCCACCATCCCACTCTATCCCTACACCTGATCTCACTATCACTGTCAATGGCTACACTCTCTCACCAGCACCACAGGTCCGCTGCCTTGGGATAACCTTTGACTCCAATCTGTACTTCAAACCGCATATCCAAACCCTCACCTCTGCCTGTCACCTCCACCTAAAAAATATTTCACGAATCCGCTCATTTCTTAACTCTGAAAGCACAAAAATGCTAGTCCATGCCCTGGTCATCTCACGCCTAGACTATTGGAACATCCTTCTCTGTGGCCTCCCATCTAGCACTCTCGCTCCCCTCCAAACCATCCTTAACTCTGCTGCCCATCTGATTCATCTCTCTCCTCGCTACTCTCTGCCTCTCCCCTTTGCCGATCCCTTCACTGGCTAACCATTACCCAGTGAATCCAGTTCAAGCTAGCAACCTTGACCTACAAGGCTCTCCATAACCTCTCCCCTCCATATATCTCTGCCTTAATCTCTAAATACCTCCCCTCATGCAACCTCCGCTCCTCACATGACCTTTTACTCTGCTCTCCTCTTATCACCTCCTCACATAACCATCTCCAAGACTTCTCTCGACCTTCGCCCACACTTTGGAACTCACTGCCCCAACACCTCAGACTCTCCCCCTCTCTCGCTAGCCTCAAACATAACCTGAAAACCTACCTCTTCAGGATTGCCTATAACCAACATTAACCGGGTTGCACTGCTCCACCCCACAAACATGTCTGCTCCTCATCTTCTATCTCTTCCCTCCTTCCCTGTAGATTGTAAGCCCTCACGGGCAGGGACCTCTCTTAGTCACTTATTGTCACTTTATAATTGTTTGACCAATGTTATTTATGTACCCGCCTGAAATGTACAGTGCCCTGGAATCAAGGGCGCTCCGAAATAAATGATAATAATAAATAATAAATTGTAATATTTGTCACAATTATTGATCACTATTTTGTTGGTTATGAGTAATTAATCATTGTAATCACATTTTTGGGTATAAATACCTCTTATATGCATATGTCACACTGCTTGAAAAAGACTCCATGGTGGAGTTGAAACGTTGCTGGTATATGGGTGAATAAAGGACATGCTTTACTTTACTTCAGATGGAGTGCTGTGGATTTCTTCATGATTTAATACAATACAAAGTCTTGGTCAGGACTTAACGATGGCATGATATATATTTATATAAATCCCCTGGAGCCATCTTTTATCAAGACTAATTAAGTTCAATTCTTTTAACCTCTCCTCATAACTAGGGTGCTCCATTCCCCTTATAAGTTTGGTTGCTCATCTTGGTACTCTCTCTAGCTACATTACATCTTTTTTATATACTGGAGCCCAGAACTGAACAGCATATTCTAAGTGAGGTCGCACCAATGCTTTATACAGCAGTAGAATTACATCCTTGTCCTGGGAGTCGATACCTCTTTTAATGCACACCAATATCTTGCTTGCCTTAGAGGCAGCTGATTGACAATGATGCTGTTCTGTAGTCTATGATCTACAAGAACGCTCAAGAATCATATGTCTCCATAGGACATATGATGCCTGCAGATTATTCATATCCAGATGTAGAATCTTACATTTATCCACATTGAACCCCATTTGCCAAGTGGATGCCCAACACTCAGTGTGTCCAGGTCTGCTTGCAATTTATGAACATCTTCCATAGATTGCACTACCCTACATAGCTTGGCATCATCTTCAAAAATAGAAACAGTACTATTAATCCCCATCCACTATATCATTAATAAATACATTGAATAAAAGAGGACCCAATGAGCCATGGAGTCACCACTTATAACCTTTGACCACTCAGAGTAGGAGCCATTTACCACCACTCTCTGAGTATTATCACCCAGAGTCAGCGGAGGATTATAATGCTATGTAGAGACCTCTGGATAGAGGTAAGGTGCAAAAGGGGACGGAGGCTGCTGCAGTGTGTTACCTGCCGTATTAAACAGTTTTCCTCTTGAGATATAGCCCGTGGAATAGGTCCCTTAGTCTCACTTCGGAGTCTCATTCAGATGTCTGCTTCTCATGTAAAACTTAAGGGGGGTATTGTTATGGATATTAAAAATAAATCTTCTCATAGACTCAATAGAATAAATGGGTGATTAGAGTTTGCAGTTTTTAAATGCAGACATGATGGCCAACAAGCATCTCTGTATGTAGTTTTTTCTCCCTTCATTGAACTACAATTCATTTCTGTTCCTTATCGCACACTTAACTTTTTGTCTCTATACCCTGGTTTTCTTATTTTAACACTTTCTGTCTTCCAAATATGTAAACACTGCCACTTGTATATCTCCTCCATCGCTTCTGCATGGCCACATTGAACAGCCAGCTTAAAGCAGAAAGATAGAAATAGGCGAAAGGTTATAGATAATCACATATTTCTGTCATGCGCAATAAATGCTGCCAAATTCTGCCATGTTATATAAAGATTGATTCTGACAGATTCTGTCACGCATACTAACCAAAACTTTAAGAATAATTAAGGGCGTGTTCGAATTGACCAATTAACCAATTATAGAGGTGATTGATAATATAAAGGTGTTGCTTAAATATTGTTTATATTGGTTATCCAATCAACATATACTGTCAATCTGCAGAAGATACTCCATAAACAGAGGTTATAAAAACTCTTGCAAAATATTTAATAAAGAAGAAACATTGCACCGACATTGTGGAGATGTCTCTTTATTATTTCTTGTATGTGCACATAGAGTTATGGGTTAATTTTAATTTGGATACCGCACAACAAGACTAAGAGAACCTTTTTTCGTTTCTCTTTATCAATATCTACAAAAAAAAAACATAAAAACAATACAAATATGGGAGATAGTGACAGCATAGCTTTCCTTCCATAAAGATGTTTACTCGCTCTCCCAAAAGTGTAGTTTCCATCCACTGTTTATGAAACCTATTAGAAATATCATAACAAACATAAGTCAATTGGTAACACATTTCTACTCCAAACAATAGAACCATCAAGTGACCTGATTGTATCAATAAGGATTACAGTTTTCATCCATGTATTCAATTTTCAACAATTGTATTAGTGTTCATAGTTGTTTTTACATCCCACCATAATACCCATTTCAAAAATAGAAGCCATTACAGATTATAAAGTAATATATCTCATTGAGTATGTATATATTTCTCTATCTTGTATAATTTATGTAACTCTCACCAGCAGATTTATATTTATTTGTCTATATAATACTCTATATATACACTTTCTTCATCAATTTGCTGTTAGGCATAGATAAGACATTCATAAGTCAAACCTTATTACAGACACAAAAGAAAGGTACTTATGCATGTTTAGGATGTAGCCAATGTTCCAATGTTATGAAGAGGGAATTTATTACCCATCCACAGACTGGCAAAAGGATCAAAATAAGAGGTTTCTATAAATGTGAATCACGATATGTGGTATACCTGACCAAGTGTCCATGTGGTCTTGCATAGGTGGGTGAGAATTCCCAGCATGTGCGTGATCGCAAATCAAAACATAGGCAATAAGATGCTGGGACATGATGCTAGCAATACCACATAGTTTTGTGGAACTAGGTCACAATATATCTGTTACGAGTCTGTATCGCGTCCCGGAGGTCGGCCTGGTCAAACCTCTAGTGATCTCCTCGGTCAGTGGGGAACTTCTGAGCGACCCCATTCAGTACGTTTCTGAACCAGTGTCTCTTCATGTGGGGGCATTGCAGAAGGAGAAGAAGTGAAAAATTTGTTGCATCATTCCCAAGAAGACTCATGGCTGTATTAGCACAAAAAGGGCTTCTACTCAAAACTGAGCAAAGGGTCTGAATACTTAAGACCATGTGATGTTTCAGTTTTTCTTGTTTAATAAATTTGCAAAAATATCTACATTTCTGTTTTTTTTTTTCTTTCAAGATGGGGGGGTGCAGAGTGTACATTAATGAGCAAAAAATAAATTTTTTGATCTTACCAAACAGCTGTAATGAAAGGAAGAGTGAAAAATTTAAAGGGGTCTGAATACTTTCCATACCCACTGTATATTTGTGTGGGACTTTTTTATATAAAATAAGGGATTTTTGCTTCACCACCTACATCACTTGACAGTAATCTGGGTGATGAACCTATTTAACACTTCATTATCTACGAAATAACATCAACCTGAGGAAGTGTAATGTACACGAAACACATAGTTTAATAATGATTAACTGGTCTGCGCCTTGCTATATCTTTTTTTTTAAATGAAATTTTATTAACCGAAGCAGAGAAAAAACATATCTTTTACATATACTTCAACATGCGTCTTAGTATATTCAATGTACATCATGTAGTGACCTTGTATTTATCTATGTTCCATTGAATAACATGCATTTATATTAATCCATAAACATACTCTTTACTGAAAATTGCTTCCGCGTTTTCTTATTTTCTCCCCAACTCGGAACCTCTCCCCCCTCTCCCCAAAACTGCCCCGCGTGCATTCTATTACCCCTGTACATCCACCTCCAATCGACCTAAGCTGCCTTTCAATTTTTCCTGCAGATAATACTCTGAGTATTGGAAGGGTTCTATAAGTTCTCTAATTTCAGAGTCTGTGAATACTTTGGAGATAAAAGGTTTCCATTTTTTAAAAAATGCTTGTGCTTTTTTATCTTTGTCCCTCTCTGCGTCTAGCTTTTCTATATATACCATTTGTCTAAGGCAAGTTATCACCTCCTCCTCTGATGGAGCCGAGGGTTTGATCCAGTGACGCAGTATACATCGCTTTACCGCCAAGAGTATTACATGTATGCATCTGTCAGTTAGCAGTGTCTCTATATTTTCCTCCTTTTCAGCCTTTTTTTTTTTTCGATGAAGTGGAATATATAACACTGTGGGAGAAATGGAATGGTTACATTCCATATTTCCTTAATGAGATCCTTGATCCTTCTCCATACCCTTTCTATGTCTGGGCATGTCCACAGAGCGTGGAATAGGTCTGCCTTTTCTTCTTGGCATTTTGGACACTTGGTCCAGTACTGAGAGTTTGTTTTGTACGGAATGTCAAAGGCATATAAAGCTTTGTGCGCTATTCTAAACAGTAGTTCTCTCCACTGAACATTTATTGTGGCTTTCCTTACTATATCGAAGCCCCTCAAAATTTTCCTTGTAAGATCACTATCCTGTAAAGTGTTCTCCCAGTATTTGAACATGGCATTCACTACCTCTTCTGAAACTTTTCTGTTTAAGACACCGTACAAACGTGACAAAAGGCCACTACATCCCCTGATATTACACAGCTCCCTGAATTCCCCCGTTTCCGCTAAGGATCGGAGATTAGATACTTTGGACCTACAATAATTCCTAATTTGCAAGAATTTAAAAACCTGATGTTTATCTAAACCATATTTTTCTCTTATCTGGTCCCACGACATCAGCGCTCCTTCCTGTTCCGTTAAGATATCACTCAACGTAAGGATCCCTTTACTTTTCCACCTTTGAAATAGCTTGTTCTCCCTGCCTGCTTGAAACTCGGGCATTTCCCATAGAGGTAAGTACGGAGATTTATGCATAGGACGTTTATAAATCTTCCTGACGTGACTCCACGTTTCCAGTGTATCTCTCAATATAAAGCTCTGCTTAATTTCTGCGGAATGTTTTCTATATGGCGAATGAATTAAGGTGTTCAGTGGTAGCGGAAGTGCCAGCTGGCTTTCTAGTTCCAAGTTGGAAAAATTCTCAGTCCCATTGAGCCAATCCCTTATGCGTCTCCACATCGCTGCAATGTTGTATATTCTAATATTGGGTAGTTGTAACCCTCCCTGACCTTTTCCCGTCATCAGTTTCTTAATTCCTATTCTCGGCTGCTTACCCTGCCAGATAAACCTGGTGAACGCCTGTCTCAGGGTGATTATGTCTTTGTGCTTGATTAAGACTGGTATGTTCTGCATCGGATAAAGTAGCCGCGCAAAGCTTACCATCTTTATAAGCTGTACCCGACCCATGAGCGATAGCGGGAGATCTTTCCATCTAGCCAATTCCGCCCTTATCTTCTCTATTAACGGCTTGTAGTTTAAACTATAGATCATCGAAGATCTGTATCCTATTTTTATCCCTAAGTAGGTTAAGTGGGTATTCAATACTTCCACTCCTATATCCTGTTGTCTCATCTCTCCTTTGCTCCCTAACCTTAGAAGCTGACATTTTTCTCGGTTTACTTTAAAACCTGAATAGGAACCATATTCTTCCATCACTTCTAATACCCTCGCTACCTGGGTTTTGGGGTCACTTAAAAACAGAAGCATGTCGTCCGCGAAGCATACTAACTTCATTTCCTTGTTCCCCACTAGTATCCCCTGGAAGGTAGATGAGTTGATCAAGTATTGTGCTAACGGTTCTAGGGCCAGGTTGAATAATAGGGGCGATAAAGGGCAACCCTGTCTGGTTCCCTTCTGGAGAAAAATGGGGGAAGACAAAAAGCCTGGCGTGTTCACCCTTGCTTGAGGCAGAGTGTACATTGCGTCTATATAAGTACGAAACAGCCCAGTGACTCCAATTCTGTCTAGAATTTGGTTAAGCCAGTTCCAATTGACATTGTCAAAGGCCTTCTCCGCGTCGATTGCCAGCAATGCTGGATTGTTTCTACCTATTTTCCTACGTTCCACTGCTTCAAGGGTTGTTAGCACTGCTCTGATATTTTTGACGCCTGATCTGCCCTGAATAAATCCCCGTTGGTGATTTCCCATTCGCCTCGGCATAAGCTCTGCCAACCTATTGGCCATGATTTTAGAGAATATCTTGATGTCCTGGTTAATCAAAGATATCGGACGGTATGACTCTGGTTTGTTTGGGTCTCTTCCTTTTTTGAATAAGACCTTGATGTAGGCTGTGTTACCTGACGGCAGCATCGTCTTTCTATCTATAATATCCTTGAACACCTGTTTCAAAGCTAAGGTCCATTCCCCTTTTAAGATTTTGTACAGTTCTCCCGGTAAACCATCAGGGCCCGGGGCTTTATTGGGCGGAAGTTGTGCTATTACCCTGTTTATTTCTTCTTCTTCGACCTCTGCATTCAGGAGTTCCTTATCCTGGTTTGACAATTTGGGAAGAGCAATATGCTCTAGAAAGTTTTTCCCTTTTTGCGAGCTGAACTCTGCCTGGGTATATAACTTGTCGTAATAATTTCGAAGGATATCATTGATATCTTTTGGGCCCCTTTTCAGTTCTCCTTCGCTGTTCCTTAGGCTGACAATGTTTGTGACCCCTCTCCTTCCCCTGACTAGATTGGCCATTAGCTTCCCTGACTTATTTCCAAATTTAAATAAAGATACTTTGAATTGATCATATTGCAGCGACTCTATTCGTTTTTGCTGGAGCTCAAAGAGCTCTTTGGATGTCACCCATTGCTCTTTATTATCTTCAGTCGGATCCGCCAAGAATGTTGTGTAAGCCCTCCTAAGTCTTTCTGTCGCCTCGTTAAATACCCTTCTCATTTTCTTCTTTTTAGCTGTCATGTACGCCATGATTCTGCCACGCAGAACTGCCTTTCCCGTGTCCCAAAATAGGCTAGGTGAATCCTTATGCAATTTGTTATCCTGCTCGTACTCCCTCCACTACTGAATTACAAGATCCCTAAACAAACCGTCCGCCAGAAGTGTGCCAGGAAACCTCCAAATTATGTCAGTCCCTCTTGGGAATACATCATGTAGCATAATGGACACCGGGGCGTGGTCAGATATTATTAAATCCCCTATAGCTACCTCTTCCACCATGCTCAGAGCCCTCGGGTTGGCCAGAAAGTAGTCTATCCTGGACCATGACCCATGGGCGTGGGAGTAATGGGTGTATTCTCTTTCCGCTAGGTTAGATGCCCGCCATGTGTCCACTAACCCTAGGCTGACACAAAACTTGAACAGACCAGTTTCTCTCCTGGCCTCTGCCGATCGGATACCGCCAGCTATCTTCCTATCCTCCATGTTGTTCATGACACAATTGAAGTCCCCCCCTACTAGTACTGCCCCTTCCCCTCCCTCAATGAGTCTGGTTTCCAACTCGCCAAAATATTTTTTATTTGGACTGTTTGGGGCATATACATTCACAACAGACAGTGTCCCTGATGGTGTTTCCAATTTCAGCTTAATGTACCTGCCTTCCTTGTCCTTGTCTACCGATATAATTTTGTGGGAAATGCTTTTGTTAATTAAAATGATCACCCCTGCCTTTCCTTTGTGAGCTGCAGAACCCTGTACCTCTCCCACCCATAGTTTTTGCAACCTTGGGAAGTCTCTTTCTTCCAAATGTGTCTCCTGTAAAAGCGCAATATCGACCCTCATTTTCTTTAAATGCCTGAAGATCAACATCCTTTTTTGGGGAGAACGAAGCCCCTTCACGTTCCACAAAATAAGTTTCATCCCAGCTTAAGTCAAGCACGCTCACTTCCAGGATATACAGAAATAGAATGCACCCCTCACCACCCCCCCTAACCAATAGACCCTTGAACTATAACTGGAAAACTTCTACACTCCTGTTCGGATTCTCTCCCTTTTGTTCGCTGACTCCTCTTTTTTCACCCATCAACCGACAAGGTTGAATCCTCTTTCCTCGTCAAAATGTATCAATCTTAAACTGACACTATCTTCACCCTCCTCCTCTTGTCGGCCTGAACTACCCTATGTAACTGATAGGGCTGCCGCAAACCCTCCCAATGCTTGTCTTTGGACCTTAACAGCAGTTGCCCGACAGTAAGTTGAAAGATCCCTTAAGCTGCCCGTCAATGCTTATTAACACTTAATACTCTAGTCTTACATTGTCCAATCCGTATATTCTTAAACACAACCCACAATTTGTATGGCCAATGACTATTAGGCGGCTAACTCCGCTGCTCGTGAAAGTTCTGAGTCCCCTGTGGATTATACTCATCTCCTCCTCGGCGTTCTGGGTCTTTCTGTCTGTGCTGGGTCTTCGAGGTTTCTGGAACTTTGACTCCCTCTAGTGAATCTACGAAGGTCGGTTTGATTACTGGAGGACTTATCCTGCTGCCGTTGCTCCGATGATTGGGATTTCTTAGAAAAGTCCTCCAAGAAAGTTTCCGCTTCCTCCGAGGAATAACATATCACAGGGTTGCCGTGTTCTGGAAAGATCTTGAGAGTTGCAGGAAATTGTAAATTGAAACGTATCTGTTTCTTGACCAGCGTAGAACAGATTGAGGAAAAGAATTTCCTTTTTCTTGAGACTTCCGCAGAATAGTCTCCAAAAAGCAGTAGTTGTTGTCCTTTGTATATCACTTTATTCTTTTTTGAGCGGTAAGCTTGCATCAATCTTGACTTTTCAGCATAGTCCAGGTATTTCACAATGACCGCTCTAGGTGGCGGAATTTTGTCCTCTGTTGCCGTTGGCCGTGGGGGACCCACTCTGTGGGCTCTTTTGACTTTTAAGGAGCTCTCTAAACCAAGGAGTCTGGGGATCTCCACTGCGCATAGCTTTGAAAGGCTACTGTGTTGCATTTCTTCACTCAAGCCTATGATTCTCACGTTGTTTCTGCGTGATCTGTTTTCGAGGTCGTCTACCTTGTTTTCTAAGTAGTCCGTCCTCCTTAGTAGCCTCTCCATGGAGCCTCGCACCCTCTGCAGATCATCTTCCACTCCGCTTACTCTTTCCTCCACCTCCCGAATCTGCACCTTATGTCTGTCCACATCCGATCTGATAGCCGCCAGTGATGCTGTAACTGCCTCTGTCACCGAGGCGGACACCGCCACCCCCAGAGAGGCCAAAATGTCCGGGGCCAATAGTTTAGCCACTGCTATGGCCATACTTTTACATGAAATCGCCAGTCCTGGGATTTGTTCCTCATACTCTCCCTCCGCCATTGTGGCCAGGAAGTCTTCTTTCTGTTCCCCTTGTGCCCTAGTAGGTTGTACATGTGAACTAGCTTGGCTTAGTATCCCCCCACATTCGGCCTCCCAGTGATCTGCTTCAATAGAGTCAGAGCCGTTTAATGTGAGATGACCCTCCAGAACCTTTGTGGCCATTTTATCCTGCCCTTCTTGCCTTTTCTGCTGCCCGGGTGTTGGGTGTGCAGCTGCTATAGTCAGGTTTGGTTGTGGACCAGAGAAGGACTGGGATACTTGAACAGGGTATCCCCTGTGCCAGCCCTCTTCATGCTGTGCTGTGTCTGCATGGCTGTTATCTCCCTTCTCTGACGCTGCTATGAGGGGGTGCATTGCAGGTGGGTACTCACTTTCGCTTGTTGTCTCCCTGTCCAGGGATTGAGCGGTTGCTGTGGGGGCATTCAGTGTGCTCCCGCTCCTCATGGAGCGCGGCGGGTCGGGCGCCATCTTTGGCGTGCATCTCGAGTGTCCGGGAGACTGCGGCGCTTGTAAGTGCTTCCCCGCTGCTGGTATCGCTTCGCTTCTCGCGCCGGAGGCGAAGCTCTGCTTCAGGCAGCGTTTGTGCCGATGAGTGAGCTGATCTGTGGCGGGGAGCGGTGTTCGGAGGAGGAGCGGTGCCGGAGCCCTCACTCCGTGCTGCCAAGCATGGACGCGCCGGAACCGGAAGTCTCCGCCTTGCTATATCAGTCTGTATTTATTCCCAAACCAGACCCCATTGTTACATGGCACCTTCAGTCTGTTTGGATTGAGAACAAGACAAGACAAACAAACAGAAAAGAATGGTCAGGAAGATACAGGTCAATCCGGAGATGCAGTAGCAAATATGATACAAAAAGAGCAGGCAAAAACGAGGGTCAGTAAGACAGGCAAAGAGGTTAGTAATCCAAGCAAAATGAACCAATATGAAATGCCACCTCAAGCTACAAGAGATTATTGCAAGTGATATCCAAGAGCACAAGTGATCTTCTAATGGGATGTCACAGTCCAACTCCAGGGTATAATTGGACCGGCCCTACTATGTCCAGACCCCACAGAACACAGACTAGCAGGGAAGAAAGATGAGTGGCGAAGGAAACTGTCTATTACTACTCAGCTAGCAGAAGTAACTAGATGAGTTGGATAGGGAAGAGTTCAGAATAGTACAAAGTAAATAATTGTCACGATGCTCAGCGTAGATTAAGGTGGATCCACTGGTCACCGTGTAGAGTTGGCTTAGTCTACACCAGGGAGCAGAGTTTAAGGGGCCCTTTCTCTTCACCAGAGCCCGATGCAAGGCCGGTTGGGCTTTTAGCTGCAGAGAACCCCCAGGTCGTTACCCCAGACACAGGTTCTAGCAATCACAGCAGAAGCAGGACACGTAGAACACTGGAATGGGCCAGAATGTTGAGCAGCAAGTTGGATGGATGGGCAGGCCGGCACTGGCAGGGACTGCACATAGCAGGTGGAGGTTAGTCAGACAGGCTAGACATGGACAAAATCAGCAGACGCAGACAGAAGAGTACATAGGATTCGCTAGAGACCACACAAGAAAACGTCACTAGGGAATGGACACCAACAATTGGGCAAGGACAGCTGGAAGAGGAATCCCTAAAAAGCCTCTGCCTAAAGGGCATTGGTAGAGACAGAATACCTGTTGCATGCTGGTCCTTTAAATCTAGGAGATCAACGCTTAGAGGAAGGTGCATATAGCAGCAGGAGGAGGCAGAGATGTGCGCTGGCTGAGGAGGAAGCAAACCATGGCCGGGTAAGTACAAATGCAGTGGGATGGGAGCTGGAAGCAGGCGTACTTGTGGCCAGAGGCCAGAGGGTGTTGAACCACGGCATGTGCTGTTACAGTACTCCCCCTTAACGCCCCCCTATTAAGGAACCAAACTCTGTGAAAATGTTGGATAAGTGTGGGAGCATTGATGTTTTTTTGCGGCTCCCAAGATCTCTTCTCAGGACCAAAGCCTTTCCGGTCAATGAGATAATAGATTTTAGCCCCTGGAATACTTCATCAAGGATCTCCTTCACTTCACTTTGTTACTGGGAGGTGTGGCTGGGGAAACCACCTTGTGCGAGTACCGATTAAAAATCAATGGCTTCAGGAGAGACACATGAAATTAATTGGGGATGCGGGTGGGGGGGAGATTTGAAGTTGTAGGATAATGGGTTGATCTGCTGTAGGATAGAGAAAGGACCAAGTCAGCATGGAGCAAGCTTCAAACTAGGTACTTAGTGGTTGATGTGCTGATAAGAGAGCCAAAACTTATCCCAAGGTTGGTAAGTGGGTGGTGCCCTATGTACCTTGTCAGCTTGCCTCTTGAAACGGGAAGAGGCTTGAAGTAAATTTTGACAGGCAAGTTGACAGATTTGAAGGAAGAGGAAGTCGCTTACTAGACCATTGGTTGCAAGAACTTCTGAGGAGGCAGGGAGTGCAGAGGAAGATGAGGGTGCTGCCTAAACACCAAGTAGAAAGGAGATATACCAGATGATTCACTATGATGGTCATTGTAAGCAAACTCTGCACAGGGCAGCAAAGACACCCAGTCATCTTGCCATGCAGAAGAGAATTGGCGCAGATAATTCACCAGGATCTGGTTGACTCATTCCACCTGGCAATTGGACTGAGGATGATAGGCCAATGAGAAATCCAGCTTGATTTTCAGAAAATGAAAGATATGCTGCAAGAACAAGTTGACCAGCTGTGATGCTGATGCAACACCTGCCAGAGGTGTAAAATGCACCATCTTGGAGAAACGACAAACAATGACCCACATAACTGAACAGCCAGTGGAAGACAGGAGGTCAGTTACGAAGTCCATCGTGACATGGGTCACAGATGGGAGTACTTATTCCAAGCACAGGTGAAACAAGTGGCCACAAAGTCTTTGACATCTTGCGCGAGGGAGGGCCACCAGTAATGTTGGGCGATCAGGTTAAGGGACTTGCGATACCTGGATGACCATTGACCTGAGAGCTATGACCCCAGGCCAGAATCCATTTCCTTAGCGCATCACGCACAAAAGTCCTACTTGGAGGCACCTCCCACAGCTTAATGGATGCAGCAGCAATGAGTCGGTCAGTAGGAATAAGATGTCGAGGATCACGTGCAACGTCTGCGGCATCCAAGGCTCTGGATAGTGTGTCTGCCTTAATGTTCTTGGCAGCAGGACAAAAGTGATGATTAAAGTTGAAACAGGAGAAAAACAACGACCAGCGGGCCTTACGAGGGTTCAAGTGATGAGCCATCTGGAAGTAAAAAAGATTCTTATGGTCCGTATAGATAGTTATGGGATGAAGAGCGCCATTCCTCGAAGGCCAGTTTAATGGCCAGTAGCTCCCTGTCCCCGATGGCATAATTCTTCTCGGCCAAAGAGAAAGTTCTAGAACAGAAGCCACAGGTAAAGAATTTGTCCTTGATGGATTTCTGCAGAAGAATGACTCTGGCACTGACCGAGGATGCGTCTACTTCCAAGCAGAACGGTTTCTCAGTATCCAGGCGGTGAAGGACTAGAACGAAAGTGGATTTCAGCCAGGTAAAGGCCTTTTCAGCCTCAGGGGTCTATAGACAAGGGTTGTTGCCCTTCTTGGTAGGAAAAATTATAGGAGCCACGAGAGTGGAGAAGTGTGAGATAAAATGGCAATAGTAATTACCAAAGCCAAGGAAATATTGAATTGCCCAGAGGCTGACGACACATGGCCAATTGAGCATCGCAGATAACTTCTCTGGGTCCATCTGGAGACCTTGTGCAGAGACTATGTACCCTAGGAAGGGCAGACTGGGACACTGAATAAACACTTCTCTAGCTTAGCTTAGAGATGGTTGCAGCAAAGGCGGGTGAGAAACTGGCAGACGTGGGTCTGATGAGCTTCAAGATCCGGGGAGTAGACTAGATTTTCAATCACGGTAAACCAGAATTCAGTCATATAGAAGTAATTTCACGGCTGTTAAAAGTGGTCTTCCATTTATCCCCCCCGGCGGATAAGATTGTAGGCTTTCCAGAGGTCGAGTTTGGAAAAGACTGTTGCCCCCCAGATTCTATCAAACAGCTCCGAAATAAGCAGCAGTGGATAGCAGTTCTTGATGGTGATCTTGCTAAGACCATGATAGTCTATGCAAGGCTGCAAGGACCCGCTCTCGTCTCGACAAAACTAGAACAAGGGAAGGGCCCAGAATGTGGCCGGCCTGGGCAAGAACCGCAAATTGCAGGTGGAGGTCAGACAGGCTAGATGTAGGCAGGATCAGCAGACGGAAGAGTAGGTAGGATTTGCTAGAGACTGCACAACGTAACATCACTAGGGGATGCATACTAACAACTGAGCGAGGGCAGCAGAGAGAGGAATCCCTAAAAAATCCCCTGTCTAAAGCGCATTGGTAGAAACAGAATGGTGAATGGTGTGCACAGCCACTAGAGGTCAGCAGAGGAAGGTGCGACTAGCAGCAGGAAGAGGCAGAGAAGCATGCTGGTTGAGGAGGAAGCAGGCCGGGGCCAGGTAAGTACTAGCGCAACAGATTGGGAGCTGGGAAAGGGCATGCTTGCAGCTAGAGGCCCGGACCGCAGTGCAAGATACTCAAGGAGTAGGGTGACTAGTGTGGCACGGTCCAAATGTCGGACCATGGCACTCGCTGTTACAGTATACAACTCAGGCACAGAATCATGGCCAAAAGTGCAGTCTTTACCATACAATATGGACGGAGGAATGTGCTAAGGTACAGTCATTACACTGAGCCTGAAGGATCAACGTTAATGATGCTTATGACACATTCACTTCTCTCCCCAAGTCCTTAATCTTCTACTTTACTGCAATAAAGGGCACCAAAACATTATAGATTGTGGATTCTACTTTAATGATTTATTTTTACAATATAAGATGATAAAAGCCATGTTATAACCGATATAAGTATAATCAGTCCATGAATTACTGTTTCTCCAGCATCTGTCTTCTACTGTTCATCTCTGGCCTCATAAGAATATTGTAGCATTTAGGAAAAAATATACAGCCCAAAATCCCAAATTCTGAAGCCAATATAGCGAAAATCTCTACGGAGACCATGTTCTTCCCCTTACTGCTCAGATAGGATGGGATGGCACAGATCCACACACTGCAGAACAGCAGCATGCTGAAAGTGATGTACTTGGCTTCATTGTAGATATCAGGTAATGTCCTCACCATGAAAGCCAGAACAAAACTCAATGCCGACAGGAACCCCAAATAACCCAACATGAGGTAAAAGGCCAAGACAGAGCCTTCATTACACTGGATGATGATCTTCCCAGGATAAGAGTCAATGTCCAGCTCCTGATATGGAGGGGAAACCGACAACCAAATAACACCATTCAGAATCTGAATAAAGGAGCAGATCGATACCACAGAATTGGGGAGTTTAGCCCCCATCCATTTCCTCCAGGAGCTTCCAGGTCTGGTGACTTTGAAAGCGATGGAAACCATGATGGTCTTGGCCAGGATAGAAGATACGGCAACAGTGAAGGTGACTCCAATAGAGATTTGCCGTAGAATGCAGGTTATATCATCCGGGCGACCAATGAACAGGAACACACATAATAGACTGAACTTGAGGGACAGAAGAAGAATGAAGCTGATGTTCCGATTATTGGCCCTCACTATAGGAGTGTCCAAGAAGGAAATGAATATCCCTGATACAGAGACGGTTATGATAAGAGATAGTCCAGACATAGAAAACAACACTGCCGCCATGATGTCCTGCTCATACGACAAGAATTCTATCTTTTTTTGGAAGACACTCGTCTTTGTCCTCATTTGGCCACTGTTCATCCGGACACTTCTGGCAATTCTCAGTTTCTGAAAATAATGAAAGAAATCCAGGTAAGATATGAAAACAGGGCCCTACAGGAAACATGATGCAGGCTGGTCTAATGTTCAGTGTCCATCATATAATATGAGAATTTTCTAGGACAGGCAGAACCTGCCCATCAGGGTACTGCAGTTTAAGTGGGTCAACAAAAAAGTTGGGGACCTCCCCGAGAGATTTCCATGCAATTCTAACCTTAATCCGCACTTATAGCCCCTGGTTGTACTGACTGTACTTCTTGGGGGAATGTCCCGAGGTCAAATTAAACGGCACCTTGCACTGTTTTAACTGGGCTTAGTGCGCCATTGAGGTGGTGAACCTTCCTACATCACTTCTACTTCCCTCCTGCTCCTCCCCCCTTCCTTTTTTTTTTTCTCTCTCTTCTCCTCCTTCGTTGTCTCATGTTGGTTCTTTCTGGATATTGTCCTTAGATTTTTGTGATTTTTATATTCTTCGAAGTTGTGTTTGTATACTTTAAGTGTTTCAATATAGAAAATTGGTTCTCGTTTGGACTTCAAAGAGCCATTCGTACTCTTTAGGGAGAACGATCATCTCTTCTGGCCTTGGTCGGCTTGAAACCCGCGTTAATATGTGTCGCTCTTGCTGCAGACACCATACTGTCTTTACTTTTCATCGCAAATAATGTACGCATTTTGTAATTAATGTATTGTGAAGTTCATGGGAATCCGAATAAACATAAGTTTAAAAAATAAATAAATAAATAAAATTGAGGACAGCTCTCCTCGGTCTATATAAGCCATGTTCTTTATATGTACACCTATGAATGTGAATAGAAACTCATAGTGGACCTGTATAAAGGCTTCTAAAACAAAGCATTGCATTTTCAACGCTTTAAAACCCAAACTTAATTTCAACTATTAAAACTAAAGACATGATCGCTGTTACTAGTGGGGTACCACAAGGGTCAGTATTGGGCCCTATCCTCTTTAACATTTTCATTAATGATCTTACACAGGGAATACACAGTAGAATATCGATCTTTGCAGACGATACTAAGCTCTGTAAAGTAATCAACACAATAGAGGATAATATGTTATTACAAAGGGATCTGGATAAGTTGGAGGCCTGGGCAGGGAAATGGCAGATGAGGTTTAACACTGATAAATGCAAGGTTATGCACATGGGGAAGAGAAATCCATTACATGATTACATGTTAAATGGAAAAAACACTGGGTAAAAGTGACATGGAGAAGGACTTGGGAATCCTGGTGGACAGTAAACTTAATTGTAGCAGCCAGTGTCAGGCAGCAGCAGCCAAAGCAAATAGGATCATGGGGTGCATTAAAAGGGGGCATAGATGCACATGATGAGAACATTATTCTCCCATTATACAAGTCACTGGTTAGACCACACATGGAATATTGTGTACAGTTTTGGGCACCAGTGCACAGGAAAGACATTGTAGAGCTTGAACAGGTACAAAGGCGGGCAACAAAAATAATAAAAGGACTGGGTGGACTACAGTACACAGAAAGATTGGCAAGATTAGGGTTATTTAGTTTAGAGAAAAGACGGCTTCGGGGGGACATAATACATATGTTTAAATACATCAAAGGTCAATATAGAGATCTCTCCCAAGATTTATTTATACCCAGGGCTGTATCTAGAACAAGGGGGCATCCTTTATGTCTTGAGGAACGAAAGTTTCTACATAAACATAGAAAGGGATTCTTTAATGTAAGAGCAGTGAGACTATGGAATTCTCTGCCAGAGGGACTGGTCATGGTGAATTCAATAACCGAGTTCAAAAAGGGTTTGGATGCATTTCTGGAGCGTAATAATATAACAAGTTATAGTGACTAGGATTCAGGAGAGGGGTCTTTGATCCAGGGATTTTTCTGATTGCCAGATTGGAGTCAGGAAGGAATTTTTCCCTAAAATGAGGACAATTGGCTTCTACCTCATTGGGGGTTTTTGCCTTCCTCTGGATCAACACCTTAGCACAACAGGCTGAACTAGATGGACGACTTGTCTTTTTTTAGCCTTACAAACTATGAAACTATGAAACTATGATTAGACTTCTAAGACTTTAGAAGGGCTAATGGTCATAGTTGAGTCTTAATAGCTGAACAGCAGTCTAATGTTTCTCCTTTCACATATGGAGATTATACGGACATGTAGCATTGTGATCATGGTGCAGTTGGAAGTTGTTTAATATGCATCCAGTGATCACATTTTTGGGGATTAGGATAGATTCAGACATAATGAGGCCAGGAAGAAGCACGGAGCTAATGCAAAACAGCTGTTGCCTGTTCAGTGAATGTATCCATTTGTTATGCCCCTCCACAGGAATATGTGTAGAAATGAAAGAAAAGTTTAATGCAACGATGTGGTGAGTGCCGTGATTTTTCTTACAACCTTTCGGGATTGACATAATGAAATGTCAACTTTGGGAAGAAAGCTGAATGAGCTCCAGACATTAGAAGCCCATGGTTGAGGGTGAAAAAAAACTGTTGAAGGGCTCGTAGACATTGTTAAGTCAGGTGTTTATTGCCCATAGGATAATGACTATGGGGCAGGTATTTTGTTATCATTTAGCTATGCCTACTGAAGGGGTATGAAGGGCTATTATTTTGTTCAGTTTTTGGCCTCCTTGAAGAAGGATCTTGTGGCATAGGTAAGAATCTTGGAGAATATTTTATGTCAGTCTTCTTAAGAGTTGGTATCCAATTTTGACCTTGAGTTGATTACGGATACCTCAGGGTTCCATTGTTTGGTTGCTTTTTTCAAAGGCCTGTTTGGTGCCCATCTTTGGATGGACATTTGAAGGATTGGAGGGTGTAGTCCTCATTTCTAGGTTCGGATTCCCGGAGCTATTTTCATAGTGATTGCAATGAAGGTTTACAGGGAGCATTTGGCAGGTGGAAAGATCAGGTTTTCAGAATAACAACTCAGGGTTAGTTCAGGAGATTAATAGTCAGACGGCCAACTCAATGTTGGTGGTCCAGCATCTAGGGTTAGAAGGGTTAGTGCTTAATTCTTATTTTGATGCTGCTCATGTGCCTGGGGTTCACAACTCTACAGCCGACTTTTTCCTTGTTTTCAGTTTAGCAGATTTCACACCACACATGGAGGCATGGGGAATGTCTTGTCTAGATTATCTATGGAATTTGTGATAAGTGTTGATTTGGTGTCAGAGGTCCATGAATAGTTCCATTTGGACAGCCTATCGAGCCGTTTGGCTTCAATCTAAAGTGTTATTGTTGAGCTTGCAGGTAAAAGTAGAGGAGACAGAAACTTGTTTGCTGTATTTTATTGGCACTGGTTATAAAGTAGGGGCGTCACCTCCAATTATGCCTAGTGACATTTTTTTAAAGCTAGAAATAAGGTAGACTTGACTAAAGCCTGTTTTGGGTGGTTTTGGGTGAACCCAGACAAAAAGTAGAATGGATCTGTTGTTTACAGATGTGCAATGCTTGGATAGTCCATTGGAGTCGTCTGCACTGGTCAAAGATAGATAAGGAGGATAGAAAGACAATGATTCACTCAGAGCAGTGAACATGCAGTGCTATGTGTGTTCAGAGGTATACACAACCTTGAATCAGGCTAGACCGCTGTTGGTTTTGATCCAGACTGATGGGAGTTTTTGTTGTAAGTTCCATTTCATTAAATTATTTAGCAATGTTTGAACGGTTAAGTCAGCCCAGTCAGTACTTTAGTTGATACTTTAGTTCTAACATATTTAGCAATGGGGCAGTAGCTGAGACTGCCAGATGGGGAGTCTTGCTAGAAATAGTCCAGTGGATAGGGAGCTGGCAGTTTACACGTTACAAACTTTATGTGCTGACTCATTCTAAAAGGGTAGCTGTGTAGATTCCAGACTGATAGACAGTATAATATCAAAAATGTAAAAAAAAAACTGATGAGCTATGTAGTCTTAGGTTGTATATTTTTTATTGTGTTGTGGGTCAAGGGCCATGCCTTGTATGAATATTTGGAGATTAATATGTCTACTGGAGTGGTATGTACTTTGGAGATTAATATGTATACTGGAGTGGTATAAAAGACGATGTGCAACTAGATGGCTGCCTGCTAAGAGTCATGGGTAAAGAAGTACAGATTCAGACTGTGAATAAAGCATTGGTGATACGCCATATGAAGTTGAAGAGGGCAAATAGCAGTTTTGTTTGGCCAGATATTGTGCACCTTTATGTCATGGACTATAATATGAGGGGTCATACATGGTTTTCATGCCTGTAGCTGGAGAGGTTTTGTAGCTGAAAATTTAAGTAAGTGGGGTAAAAAATGGGGCAGGTAAGCTTCAACCATCTAGTTTGGGAAGGCTGGAGTAGAGAGTGTAGGTGTTTTAACCCAACATTAGTGGAGGAATTCCCATGGGCTGGGTATCTGGGAAAGGACTCAAATCATAAGAGAAGTTGATGTCTTTGCACCAGGTGTAGCATGGCTGAGGGTAAGGTGGATAGACCCATATTATATGAGTGGGAGACTGCTATGGCTTTTTACCCAAAATACAATTCTATGTTGAGGTTTTGTGGGTGAAGGCTTTCAACAGAGAGTCTGCCATTACTTAGTCAAGTAAAATAAGGTAGATAGAATCATCTCTGAACAGAAAATATCTGCCTGTTATGAGCATATTGTAGTTTCTTATCTAAGTCCCATTTAGCCAAGTTATAGAGTAGTCCTTTAGAAAATTAGTTTGTTTTTTGTGTATTTCCTGCTGTACTCTGCCTACTGTGTTACTGGGTTCTAGGCCAGCTTTCTGTACAAGGGTCAGTTGTAGGGACAGCTTTTGGGTCAGTTTCAGGGATAGACATTCTGTTGTCATGGACAGAAGTAGGGCTATGTTTAGGGAAGATTCAGGGACAGTTAGTTAGGATTAGATATGACTATTACTGTCTTGCTTCAGAATTGAACTTATATGAAATCTCCACCAACCATGCTCCTTTCACCATCCGCCTGCTGTCCGCTCCCGAATCATCTAGTGTTGAGCCTTTCTAGTTTTTGATTGAGTCACTCTTTGCATGTTTATTTCTTATGACTGCTTGGTGTACTACCTTTCTTGGCTTTGTTGTGGTTTGGAGTTTACCAGCATCTTTACCCTGGGCTATATCTTTTGATGTATTTCCTGTCTTCTGTTCCTGGTATCTCTTAGCTTCCTCCTTTATCCTTTCTGCTCTCATAACAAACGTTTGATAAACATTTACATTTCTTGCAGCATTTTTGTGTCTTTTGGCTCCTGGAATAAATTTTTCCCCTTTCTGCTTCATATACATTATATGTTGGAGATACGTACCAGATATATTGGTTATATGTCCTTCTGGACATGGGATACAGTCATGGCAGCAGGAATGGTGGCTTACTTTTGGAGATCGTCGAGTTCCTGGCAAACAAACTTTAGAGCATAAACTTATAGGAATCTAGGAAAAAACATAAATGTAGATTAGATTGTTTCTTCCTGTCAGGTCATATTCCTAATAAGGAGAATGTCATAAATGTGTCGAACCCAAAATATCCAAAAATGCTGATAATATTTCTTCATAGAAAAGTATGGTCGGATTGGTTTTATTCCAAAAAACGTATGGAAATAAACTGGATGCAGGTATAAAAAGCGCTCTAGGCTGTAGATTAAAATTACAATGTAAAAACAGTACCTGACCATATAACAGTGTCTATAATTTATTACAGCAGCGCTTTAAACAACAACGCGTTTCACAGAGACTCCTGCTCTGCTTCCTCAGGTTGTAACATGTGAAATGAACAGAGATTGTGGCTATACAAATAAAGCTAATTACGATTAATCAGGTTTACAAGAAAAAAACAGTATCATATGACTGGTCCACAGATAGTGTCTCTAAAACATCAAAACGTATATACATCAAAAACGTATATACATAATAAAAAACATATATACATAATAAAAAACGTATATCAATACTAAAATACATAATCTATAAAAATTGGTTATTAAACGGTAGTTTATACATTTAATATAACCTTGTTTAAAAATGGAGAATAAAAGTCAGTGAAGGTGTTATTAATAAAATGACCACAAAGGGGGAGCTATGATGTTTGAAAAGTGAAAAATGTAAGCCAAGTTCATCTAAGTTCAAGTGTATATTGCACTACTCAGTCAGTAGATGGCACTGTAAAACCCATACTAAAGAAACAAAATGTTTTTTTTTATTAAATGTATTTAGGTGCTCTGTACGGTTCATGTTATAAAGTCAGACATCTCATTCAGGCCGTGAGGATGTATAGAGTTGAGTTTAAATATCCAGAATGTTTCTTTTTCTGAGAGTTTTTTATCCCTGTTTTGCACGTATTCTGGAATGAATTCAATTGGCTGAACAGAGAAAATAGATTCTCCTTCATTGTGTGCTGTTACAAAGTGTCTGGATAAACTGTGGGTAAGTACACGGTGTCTTACATTAAACCTATGATTGTTAATGCGTTTCGATAATTTCATGACCGTTCTACCCACATATTGCACCCCACAAGTGCAATATGTTGGCACATGTCATTTGACCTTTTACTTTGAAAGTTTCCTTTGTTACAAAAGAGGTAAAATCTGCGCCCTCCACTATTACTGCAGATTGCACTTTTTGGGGGAAAAACTTTTTTTTTGATCCCCAGGGGGGTTTTTTTAAACAGGGTGCCCCGAATTTCTGTTTTTTTGAAAAGTCAACTCTTGAGGGGGCAATGTGTTCTTTATTTTTTTAGCCATCTGTAAAAAAGGGGCGGTCATATGGAAGAGGGGACATAAATGGGACCGTTTTAAGATTTCCCAATGTTTTTTAAGAATTGTTTGTACTTTTTTTAGCTGTGAAGAAAAGGTAGTGACAAAACTAAAAATTTTTTCTCAGTTTGTGTACTTTGAGTTTGTGGGTATTTAAAGTTTTTTTTAGTTTTTTGCTATCAGATTCTTTTTGCTCCGTAATTGCGCCTTCTTTTTCGCATTTTTTCCCAAAATTCTTTTGGAAATTTCTCGATGAATTTTTCTTCAAAGAATTTTGCCTGTTGCTTGAAATCTGCATTTTTGGGTGCAATTTTTTTTTATTCTTGGGAATTTTTTTCAAAGGGGACATTCGTGTCCCGTGTTGACGATTACTTTGGCCATCGAACTGTCGATGGTCATGCGCCATCATCGAAAGATAGTCGAGGTCGATGGGAAATTATGATCGATGAAAATTTAAAATCTTGGGGGGGAGCAAAACACTTTTTTTAACCCAAACAGGGCTGGGGAAACTGGGAAATTTAAAAAACAAAAAAGTCAAATGGATATGACCCTTTGCAACCACTTAGGTTTTAAAAAGCCACAGAAAAAAAATCACGACCATTCACTATCCGTTTGCCACAGATGACCCTTAAAACCTGCATCACCCACAATTAAAAAAGTGCCAGAAGGGGAGTATTATTTGAACATCATTTTATTGAACTGGGAACATTGCGATCCTGTCTGGAACGCAGCATGAACCCCAACCTGCATTGAACCCAGATTTAAAAATGTGCGGAAAAAGGAGTCTTTCAACCACCCATTTTAGTTTCACTGGGGACATTGGGATATAACTGTCCTGGGGCACAGCATGAGCCCACAATCACGCATGACCCCTGATTTTAAAAGGTGCCGGAAAAAGGAGGTCTTTTCAAAGCCACCATTTTAGTTTCACTGGACATTGGAATATTACTTGTCCTGGGCCACACTGATGCCCCCCAAATCTGCATGGAACCCAGATTCAAAAAAGTGCGGAAAAAGGGGGAGTCTTTTCAAACCACCATTTTAGGATTCCACGGGACCTTATACTGTCCCTGTCCTGGGGTAGCGTTGCCCCTACGTATGAGTGCGCGGAACAAATTTAGCTTCACTTAGAAAATTTACTGGTTGGGTTAACGGCTCCTGTCTAACCCAGGTGCCCTTTTGCTTGGAATTCTTTTTCTCATTATAATCAAAACGTGCTGGTGAGGAAATTTGTCTCTGTTAAACATTTTGTTCTTCTGTCCGTGCTCATATCTCAATGTCCTCTGGATATCCTACTAAATCTGGTCACGTTTTCCTGTACATTTCTTGTTACTATTTCAGAGAATTCTTTTTACCGCTTTTTTGTTAACATGCAAAAGTTTTTTAGTAGTTTAATTCCTAGGAAATACACATTTTTAAATAATAGGATGGGGTATCCCACAATGTTTTGTTCTCTTTTTTTATTGTTTAATTAAAGGGTTGTCTCAAAAAAACAGGGATTGATTGCTCTGTTTAAGATCTTGCAAAAAACAAGTCATTTTCAATATGTGTCCTTAAAACAGTGTCCCTCTATTTCCTGATTTCTGGGACAAGGCACCATCACCCCCCCCCCCCTTGAGGCACCATCTTTTTTTTTTTTTTTTTTCTTGACCAAAAATATTTTGGAGGAAAACAAATGTCTGTTAGAATAAACAACATTTTTTTAGAAATAGGCCTGTAGTTATAGCTGGCATGTCACAGCAAAATGCCCCAAAACAATTCCAATAACATGACCCATGAGCCAACTTTAGACAATGGTGATGAATAAAATGTTCTGTAGAAAACAAAAAATTTTATATTAATAGGGAACTGTAGTATTGCTGCATGTCACAGCATAAATGCCCCAAAATTCAAGCAATGGACCCCTTGAGGACCACTTTGGACAACATTGTGAAGGGGAAAAACAAATGTCTGTTAGAAAACAACATTTTTTTATAATAGGACACTGTAGTCTAAGCTTGCACTTTCAAAAGCATAAATTGCCCAAAAATTTCAAAGCATGGACCTTGAGCCACTTTGGACAATTGTGACGGAAAAAATGTCTGTTAGAAACAAAAATAAAAATTTATAGGTCTGTTATTGCTGCATTTTCAAAGCAGCTTGACCAAAAAATTATAAAAAAATGGACTCTCAGCCCACTGTTAAAAAAAAAATTGGAGTGAGAAATGGCCCCTTAGAAAGCACCATTTCTGTTCCAAAGGTCCATGATTATTGTGTATCTCACACAGCAAAACTATGGGGGACCCCCAAACACAATTATAAATATGATTTCTCAGGACCACTATTAAAATGTGAGGAGCAAATGCCACTTAAAAGCCACATTTATGTTCAATAGGGACCAGGATTATTGCGTATCTCACCGCAACATGACCCAAAAAAAAATTATAAATATGATTTCTCAGCCCCACTTTTAAAAAATTGTGATGCAGGAAATGCCAATTAGAAAGCCACATTTCTGTTCCAAGCGGACAACTAATTATAGGCTGTATTCACAGGCATCATGACCTCAAAACCCATTGACTATGCGAAAACTTCTAAAAGATAAAGTGATAAATGGAAACCCTTGCTGTCTTTTTTCAATTCTCCTCAACAGCAAAAAACCAGCAAATGAACTGTTGGGAAAGAGGAATAAAAATTTGCAGTTAAGAAATGATCATTTAAAAGGAAGATTTTCAAAGAGGGACATTTCTGTTTCTGAAGAGGATTTCGTGAACGTTAGGGGACCGCAAAAATTAGCGGTGGACCTCCGGGAATTTGGGGCCACAACTTCAGTGATCCATCGGCCATGATTCATCTTGTTGAAAGGTCCAAAAAACGATCCCATTATCTGTGGGGGAAAGCCGGGATGCGTTTTGTCGTAATGAACTCCTCCAGCTGTGCTGAAGGTCCCAAGCTCAGATATGACGGCTGGCTGCTGGAAGGACATCACTATTGGACGTGGCGAGCAAGCTCGGGGCATTTCGCTCCATGTGGATACCCACGAAGTCTTATTGGGTCAGGGAATACACCATCCAAAAACATCGGTGTTTAGACGCCCTGATCGGTCGTGCCCATTGATCTTAAGCTGGTCTCTGTGTGATTGGATGTGTGCCCTGCCCCGCCATTTGCATGTAGTTAGTGAGGGTGGTTAATAAACGTTTGCAAGAGGTCAACCCATTAGGATCTGACCACCTTGCCTGCTGCTGCTGCTGCCGCTACGGCTACTTGGAACTCTACTGCTGTCACGTCGCTGATGTTGTTTCAACCGTGGGACATTTGGGGAACGTGAAGCAGACGCAAAACAGGATGTCTCCAGTTGGATCAACCAGACACAGTTTCCAATTCCTGCATTTACTCTCTATTTGGGTGCGTGGAAGGAAGTGATGAGTTTTGTTTTGTTACGGGGATCAGGAGGTTGGCACCCAGTAAACTGTTGTTTCATTTTTTGATGGCATTAATGCGAGGAATCATGTTGGAGTGATATCGGGAGGCATCCAAAGCAATAATGTGAGAGATGGAGGCCTTGATTTCCCCAAGCCTCTCCGGTCGAGGAGCACTATACAAAAACTGATCTTCTCTCTTCTCTCCGCTCAAAAATTGCGCCAAACTCCTTTCCAAGGCAGGAAGTTCGGTAACGGTCGGTGTATAGGAATACCTCCTCCTTTCCCCTCTGCTGCCCTCCGGCCAGCTTCAACAAGCCCTGACCTTGCCTGAGATGATGCACCCTGGAGAGATGGATGGGCGTCACCTTGACACTAAGCCCTGGACCCGAACCACTGCCTAATGAAGACCGATGAAATTTGAAAATTCTGTTGGGCCTTGTGGATTGCGGGAGAGAAAGGCTCCGTGTCCACATCTGAGTCCATCTCCTTCCTCCGTTCGGGGCGGGACCTTGTTGTTTACAGAGTGTCCAATCGAATCGTTCAGATCTAAGATCCCCTCAATAGCTCCATGCTGACAAGGGCTTTGTCCGCTAATGTCCATTTTGGTGGCGGGCTTTCTTCTAAAACTGGGCCAAAGGGATGGAGCAAGAGCTCTTATTCAACTGCCTCCACTCTCGGTGGGCTCAACACCACAGAGGTCCAGCATCCGCTGCTTGTCAGGACATGTGTCACTATCGTCTGGGCGTAATGGCAGTGCGCTGTTGCACCACAAATCGCTGGAGCATGTGGAGGGGTGGTATTCCAGCGTGTTGCAACGTAAAAAATGGTGAAGGTTGACGGGGAGGCCGAGCTGAACGCTGGCAACGCGCCAGGCGGGGGCGAGACAAGGGTTGCGACGGCGGATGTGCGAAACTTTAGGACTTCAAAACCTTCCTAGGTCTGGTGTCCAGGACCCGAGGTAGTTCTTTTAGTAACTTGCTGGACGGACAAGGTTCATGTCATGGCAGGCAAGGGCTAGTGCTTCCAGGACTTCCGTCTTAAGGGCGCACAGCAGACTTTCGGGCCCAGTTATTCGCACAACCACTTGCTGGCACAAGGTCTTGGCACCCTGCCAAAGTCAAAAAACAGTTATCTTGAAATTCTATTCGTATAATTACAAGGTATTTTTGGCACTTTCAATTCACTTGTGGTGGACTACAAAAATTGCAGTATTCTCAGTTTAAGTTGCAAGGTGCGTCAATGAACAAAGCTGTAGTGCGCCAAAGTCAAATAACACGTATCTGTAATGTTTAGGATAATAAAGGTATTTTTGGCACCTATAATTCCACCTGTGGTTAACTACAAAATTGCGTATTCAAATTTAATCTTCAAGGTGGCTCTATCAACTAATCTTGGACTGTGCAAAAATGCGAAAATAACTAGTATCTTAATGTTATTCGGATTAATACAAGGTATTTTTGAAACCTTTTCAATTACCTGTGGTGATACGAAAATTGCTGTATTCACATTTAAGTGCTAAAGGTGCCTCAATTGAACAAAGCTTTAAGTGTTTGCCCAAAGTCAAAAACAACGTATCTGAAAAAAATTTTTATTAGGATAATACAAGGTATTTTTGGCACCTTCAATTCACATGTGGTTGACTACCAAAATGCTTGTTATTAACAAATTTATATGCAAAGGTGCCTCATTGACAACAAAGCTGTAGTTCGGCAAGTCCATAAACACGTATCTGTAATGTATTCGGATAATAAAAGGTATTTTTGTGGGTCGCCCCCTCCTAGATGATTATCGAGAGGGAAGGACGATAGTAGTTCGCAGCGCGGCGCTGGGGGTAGTGCATATGGAGAGAGGGAGGTTGGGGGGGGGAAGGGTCACATTTTAAGTGCAAGGTTTGCCCTCAATGATAATCTCACAAAGCTGTAGTGCGCTAAAGTCATCTCATAAAACTCGAATCTGAATTGATTCGGATTTAGATTACAAGTGTACTTGTTTTGTGGCACCTTTATATATTCACAGCTTGTTGTGTAGCATACAAAAATTGTCTGTATTCACATTTAAAGTGCATAGGTGGACCCTTAATTTCGTTACTCATAATGCTGTAGTGCCCTGCCAAACGCTCAAGAAAGTATACAAGATCTGTATATTGTATTTCAGTTAACTAAATATCGTATTTTGTGGCACTATTCAATTCACCTGTCGTGGGGACCTTCATAAATTGACAGTGTGTCCACGCATTTAAGTGCAAGGGTGCCTACTAATGAACAAGACTGTAGTGCGCCAAAAGTGATACAGAACACGTATATGAAAGAATTTTATTCGGATAATACATGTTATTATTGGCACCTAAAACCATTGTGTCTGGACTGTACATAATAATTTTGCTGGATTCTAATGGTTACTGCATAGGTGTGTTATGTATCAACCAAAAGGGTGGATCATATGGGGGACGCTTAAAATTTGAATAAATGACACTATTTCTGTGAATATGTATTACTGATATATTAAAGTGTGAGTTTTTGCGCATCCCTTCTAGTATAAGACGACCTGCCGCAGTCGTTACTAGAAGTAAACGCATGTGTTATCCTAATTATTGTTTCAGGCTGCCCCAATATCCAGGAAATTATTTCTATATGAATAACTGCGTTAATAATAAAGATAATTGCAGTGTCCATGTCTACATATAGTCTTGGTGAATACTTTATCAGTATTTTCTTTATAGAGGAGTTTCGTCACGGTGTTCGCCCGGCGGAGGCCCCCTCGCTCCCACCTTGACTTCTACAGCGGTAGATGGTCCTTTAAAATTCTCTACCTAACTACTAAAATTCTCCAATCTCTTATCTAAACTAAGTGTGTCATGGGATCACAGCGATACAGTGGAGCTTTTCCTATGTGAATGAAAAATAATATAATTTCGGCTGAGCTCGTTGGACACTGGCAGAGTGAACGTCCTTTGTCTCTGAGAGCTGAGAAAACACTGAGGGCTGAACTAGGAAGGGCTGTTCTATGTAAACGAGGTCATGTTGATTTTGTCTAGCCAATCGCAACTATACACATCCCTGGTTCTTGACGTCGCGAGCACAGCATCTCACCCTGCTCTCTTTCTGTTAAGATGAATGTTTGCATGGCTTGTTCCCATAACTACAATTGGACAGTGATGCCACCATAAAAGACTGGCCGGATCTTATTACGATGATTGCACGATGTTAAGTCTAATAATTATCTCATGATCTAAAAATTGTCGAATCCAAAACAGTAAGACAACTGTGCTGAAGCTTCAACTTTGTCGATAGATTAATCGCGGTAATAAAACACTTAGTGTACAACTATCGGAATTAACAAAAAGTGGTTACTTTGAAAGTGTAACGTATAGTTATTTGTAGTTGCCAACATTCCTTAATGCATTTTGATTTGGGCATTTAATTTACACCCGTTCCTCTGCAGACTCAAAAAAAGACATAACAATCTAAAAAGAGATCAATGGCACATATTATTGGCTATTTAGATTAAACTTATTTTTTTTCTAATGAAAATTATCTTTGTTAGATTTAAGTCTTTTTGGTGAGACTTAAACGGTTGTGTATATTAATTCCAGAAAATGCATTGTAAGGAGTATGTGTCTCAAATAACTCACTTACACTATCACCAAAGTAACCATTTTAGCGAAGGTTGGGAACACGTAATGCTCCCCCCTTGGATCTATAAAAAAAACGAGAATAAGAAAAAATAATTGTGCCACCAATAATTCTCAGATAGATTCATAAAGCTTAGACAGGCAAAAATATCTTTCATGTAAAGGCAAAAGTCTGACCACTTTTTTTTTCAAAAAATTTCCAAAAGCGACATTGGTAAAAAATGTGAAGAAAAGAAGGCGATATATTACTGGAGCCAAAAAGACCGTATCTTGATGGACGATAAAGAATGTATCCTGAAAATAAAAAAAAAACTTTTTATATGGCGGATCCCTACAAACTCAAAGAACACAACGAGACTTTTTGAGATAGAAATTTCAGTTTTGTCAATACCCTTCTCGTCTTCACAGATAACAGATGTACTAACCATGACATTTTTTAATAAATATTTGTGGAAATCTTTAAAACTTGGTTCCCATAATTAGCGTTCCACTACTTACATGTATTGATCTCGCGGCTATTCAGCTTTATGTAGAGGTCTTTACAGACTGGCTAAATATCAATAGAAAAGAAACATTCTTAGGTGTGCCCCGACTCAAGGAGTTAAGACATCTAAATAAACAAACAGAATGATTTCGCGAGAGATACATCCCTAGTTTAAATACTGTAGTTTTCTCTTTACTACTGGGGTTATCTACAGCGCGAGAATGTGGTTCGTCCAAATACGTTGCTAGTCGCTGCAGTATTATAGTGGGAGAGGCGCAGATTTTTACTTCTTTTGTAACAAAGAGAACATCTTTTCCAAAGGTATAAAGGTCAAAATTGTCAGATGTGCCAAGCTTATATGCATTGTGAGGCGGGGTGCACATATGTGGCGTTGAACGGTCATGTAAAATTATCGTAAAAACGCATTAAACAATCTTAGGTTTAATGTAAGACACCGTGTACTTTCCCACTGGTATATCCAGACAACTTTGGAAACGCAGCCAACACAATGATAGGAGTAATTCTATTTTTCTCTGTTCAGCAATTGAATTCATTCCGGTATTACGTGCAAAACAGTCGATCAAATAACTCTCTGAAAAAAAAGGGAAACTTTCTGGATATTTAAAACTCAAAACTCTAACATCCTGCACGCTGAATGATGGATGTCTGCAGACTTTTTAACATTGAAACTCGTACTCAGAGTCTCACCTAAATTACCATTTAATAAAAAAGCATTTCGTTCCTTTAGGTATGGGTTTTCTATTTTGTAGGTTTTACAGCACCATCTACTGATGAGTAGGTTTGCCAATTATAATATACGCACTTGAATTTAGATTGCAAAACATTGGATACAGTTTTTTCACTTTTTTCAAACAATTCATACTCCTCCCTTTCGTGTTGGTCAATTTTTTGTTTAGTATCTCAACATTCCACTGACTTTTATTCTCCATTTTTAAACAAGGTTTTATTTAAATGTTATAAATAACTACCGTTTAATAACCTTTCTTTGTTAGAATTATGGTATTTTTGTTGTTGATATACGTTTTTTTATTGTTATATACGTTTTTATTATGTGTTACGTTATTGTTGTATATACGTTGTGAGGTGTTTTAGAGGGACCCACTATATGGGGACCAAGTTTCAAAGGCTGATACTGTTTTTTTCTTGTTAACCGGATTTAGTTCGTTATAGTAGGCCTTTTTATTTATATATAGGGTGACAACTCAATCTCTGTATCTTTTCATCATTGTTTCTCACCTGAGGAAAGCAGAGGCAGGAGGTCCGTCTGTGCATACGCGTGTTGTTAAAGTCGCTGCTATGTAGTAGTAAAATATTGGACACTGTTATATGGTCAGGTACCAAGTGTTCTTTTGTTTTATAAATTGTTATTTTTAAAACTGGCAGCGCTACGAGCGCTTTTTATACTCTGCATCCAGTTTTTTTTTCCATCGTTTTCTTTTTGAATAAAACAATCCGCCATTGGAAACGGTAAGCGCTCCGAAACAGTGTCTGTGGATCAGGAGCGACCGCGATTCAGAACGGATGGCAGCTAGCTGGCAATAACCCTAGGGGTTGGAGATTCACGCTAATGCGCTCATATTGAGTTGTGCCATTTCATTTGCACAAGATCAATAGGCTGAGAAGCTCTTTTTATATTTATTACTCCTGTAATTTAAACTTCTATTGTCACGAGGGAGTTGCTGCCTTCGTGTCTCGGGATTTTCTCATTTGCAGTACATAAGTGCACGCGCTTAGAAAAGTATCAAATCACTATTATGTGTTGGCTAGATATCTGTGTCATTCTTCGATTGTCAAGACTTTCAGTCCAGGACCGCAAAGTTAATAATATTATATATTTAAAACTCTTAAAATGATCTGATAATAAGATCAAAGAGAAAAAATAATACTTCATGGCCACAGACAAGACCCACATAATCTAGGACTCCTGACCACTAAAAATTACAATTCAGATCTCAGGACCAGTCCCGGCAATGGAAAAAGGTAGCGCTGATTAAGGAATCACTATTGTTAAAACGTTGTGCACTTCTGCAGATGAGACAAATTGATTTAACTGATGACCAGAGCAGGGGACGACAGGGTAAGACAGCGGCAAAAACGGGCTAGGCCATCGCGCAAGGGCGGGTGCCTCTAACACCTCTGCCTGTTATTAGAGACACAGGCGTCTGGGGGCCTCCTCGATCCTTCCCCAGGCCTCCTGGCCGCTGCCACACTTGCGGCATCGGAGCTGCCTGGCGGTCTCTTTAGCAAGTAGTGCGTCCTTGCTGGAGTAATACAGCAGAGGGCTTCTGCGGAGCAGAGAGCAAGCGCTCCCTGCTCTGCAGGCAGTGTCGGACCCAGCGGGGCCCGGCGGGTCCTCATAGCACTGAGGACCTGCCGCGGTCCCGTGCCACTAAGCTGGGCAGCGTCACGATGAATTGAGCTCATCGCAACGCTGCCATCTCCTCAGCCGCACAGTTGTCATAGGCTGTGCTCCAAGGAGCTGCCGGAGGAGCGTCCCACAGCTGGCGAAGTGAAGACGTCATCATGCCTTCAGTGTCCGCCTGAAGAGGCGCGCGGCCGGGAAGCAGGTAAGGTGAGTATTAAGCTTGTTATTTTTACCCGCCTGAGTGCCCCTATATACCTGAGTGCCCCTATATCAATATACCTGCCTGAGTGCCCCTACATACCTGCCTGAGTGCCCCTATAGCAATGTACCTGACTGTGTGCCCCTATATCTATATACCTGCCTTAGTGCCCCTATATACCTGCCTGAGTGCCCCTATATAAATATACCTGCCTGAGTGCCCCTATATACTTATGCCGCCTAGTGCCCTATATCTATATACTGCCTGTGTGCCCCTATATACCTGCCTGAGGGCCCCTATATACCTACCTGAGTCCCTCTATATCTGTATACCTGCCTGAGTGCCACTATATCTGAGAGTCTCCTATATCTATATACCTGCTTGAGTGCCCCTGTATACCTGCCTGAGAGTGACCTTATATCAATATACCTGCCTGAGTGACCCTATATTTATATATCTGCTTGTCTAAGGGTACAATATTATATATATTTATTAAAATTATTATATATATATATATATATATAATATATATTATATACCTGCCTGACTGAGAGGGCATATCTATATACCTGCCTAACTGATGGGGACCTATATATACACCTGCCTAATTGAGGGGACATATATACCTGTCTAACTGCAGGTACCTATATAGCTTCCTATCTGAGGGGACATATATACCTGTCTAACTGAAGGGACTTATATACCTATAAGTAAGGAGTTGCTGGAAATGTGAGGATTCTAAGATATTTGTGTCCAAATCTGCAGGGATGAGTATTGACCGGGAGAAATCAGCATGAAGGTGTGGACCAAATGGAGAAGTAAAGGAAAAGTGACCGACTCCAATCAGAAAAGGCATCTCCTGTGAGTCACTAAATGTAACTGCAGTATAATTACTTATATTTCTGCAGAGCATCTACATACAACTAGTATCTACCACTATATGATCACTTTATGGAGGTAATATACAATCTGCAGAGCCTACATGCAACTAGTATCTACTACTATATTGTCCTGTATGGCGGTAATATACATCTTCAGAGCCTGTGTACAACTGACGGTCACATGTGGGGGTTGCATTTGGTCAGGGTCTCGCGGGATTATTTGATCCTTAAGTAGTAATAGTTTTGGGTCTTGGTTTTGTAGGAGTGTTTTTAGTAACAATCATTCGTCCGGTAGATTTGCTCCATGTATAGGTGTATTATTTGGTGACTTGTTTGTTAGGTAGTACACTGTCATACGTAGGTGAGCACTTTTGTCATCACTGATTTTCATTGTACAGTGACTGCTGAGGTGATGGCCAGGAGCTATGTGGAATATGCAGAAAATTAGTAACAGGAACAGAAGGTTTTTCTATGTAACAATACACGCTGCAGTTCACAATGTGGCGTGAAAAATTCCGTGTGAACCCAGCCCTACTGAGCACAAAGTAACACAGAGGGCCTGCGCCCCAGATGTTTTAGGATCCTAGCAACACCCCTGGGCGCAGGTATGACTGGTAAGAAGTTACTAAGTGGGAGAGAGTAACTGGTGCAGGGGACATAGTGGTACAGGGGGGAGAGAGTAACTGGTGCAGAGGGACAGAGTAAGGGAGAGAGTAACTGGTGCAGGGGGGAGAGAGTAACTGGTGCAGGGGACAAAGTGGTGCAGGGGGGAGAGAGTAACTGGCGCAGGGGGGAGAGAGGAACTGATGCAGGGGCGAGAGGGCCTGGTGCAGGGGCGAGAAGGCATGGCACAGGGGCGAGAGGAATTAGTGTGGGGGGATGCAATTTTTTTGGGAGGGAGGTGGGCGCCATTGGCTGTACTTGCCTAGGGCACCAAAATGCCTTGTTCCGGCCCTGATTATATTCCCATTGATAACAGTCGGGCATTTTAGGGGCAATTTTGATGTGTACTGTGTTTTTTGCCTATGGAGGGAACAAATGAGGGGTATTATTATCATGTCTGACATAAAGTGGGCTAATACTTTCACCTGGGGCATTAGTATACAGTCCCTGACAGAAGTTCTGTCGCTTATCCACATTGTGGAAACCAAAGCTTATAACCTGACTTAAAATGCATCCATTGGTTTTAGGAATGAAAGCTGAAACCCTCCCAAATGAGGTTTTTTTCATTTAAGGAACACATAAAGGTCAGATTTTGGCAAGACGAAAGTTTTGTCGCCCACAGAAAATAATGTGAAAAGCAAACAAATAATTCACTTCAAATACAAAGATATGTTTCATAACATTGCTGAATGAAGTTGTGGTGCTATTAGAGCCATATTTAATATTATGTGTGACTTCCATGAGCTTGAAGAACTGCATCCATGCATTATCACAATGATTCATACAATTTATTGATGAAGACATCAGGAATAGCAAAGAATGCAGTCTTACAGCCTCCCAGACTTCGTCATGATTCTTTGGTTTTGTCTTCCAAGCTTCCTCTTTTATCCTACCCCAAACATGCTCAATGATGTTCATGTCTGGTGACTGGGCTGGCCAGTCCTGGAGCACCTTGACCTTCTTTGCCTTGAGGAACTTTGATGTAAAGATGGATGTACGAGATGGAGAACCATCCTGCTGCAAACTTTTACCCCTTTTATAATAGGGAATGTAAGAGGTAGCTAATACTTCTTGATATTTTAGGCTATTGATATTGCTTTCCACCTTGCAAATGTTTTGCACACCACCATTCTGAATGTAACCCCAGACCATGATCTTTCCACCACCAAACTTTACTGTTTTCTGGGTGTATCTGTAACGGGTGAGCGGGTAAAGCGGGTAGTGGAACCACTGGACCACTGCTGGGCTTGCTCCGAGGGGCGCAACTAAGTGGCCATCGGGCATGGGTATCTTCACAGAGCCTTTGATGGTAAGGTTGGCTGACCCCAACAGCCACCAGGTGCTACCTCAGAGCAGTCCCCAGCATGGAGCTGACCGAAGGCCAGAGTGCCAATGCTAGGCACCAACAGGTAAGGAGAGAGACAAAGCAGACTAGAAGTAAATATGTGTAGGTAAGAACAAACAGACCGACAGATAAATGGAATGCCAAGCAGAAGGTAAACAGAAGCCAAAGAACAACACAGACTGACTGGAAACAACACACAGAACAAGATCAGAGACTAAGGCTAGGACTCAGGCAACGGAACAAGGCACGACCAGGGCACAAACACAGGCAGAGAACAAGGCAAAGAAACTCACAGACGTGGAAACAGGAACAGCAGAAACAAGCTAGGAACTAAGGCATAACATGGCAAAGAAGTTCACAGACAAAGTGCAGACAGACACATGGAAAGCAACAGGGAAATAACCACACATAGAGGATACCACAAGGACACAAACAAGAAGACAAAACACAGGAACATAGACTACCCCAAGCGCAACATGACACAAAGACACAACAACAACAAGGATCTGGCAGGGAGTGTGAGGAGAAGCAGGCTTATAAACCAACAGGTAGAAGGGGTTGCAGAGGAAGCCAACCCCGCTGCACACTGTGGGAATAAGGAAGGAAGATGTGGCGCCGCCCTCTATAGAGACATGGAATCAGTGCAGCCAAGATGGAGAGCAGCATGGCCAGCATGGGAAAGCGCACAGCAACCGAGGTGGGTAAGCGCGGCTACAGGAGCGCTCACAGCACACTGCAACAGGAACCAGATCTGCGATAGGAACATAGCTACGATGGGGTTTTCGCAGAAGAGGCCGCAGTGTAAGGACAGGAACGTGGCACAGACCGTGACAGTATCCCCCTTCTTAAGCCCCCTCCTCCTCCTCCAATCCACAAAATGGAAATTCCACCTAGGTCAGGGGACCGAAACAATCTGTGGGCAACCCCAAAACCAACTACAGGCTGCATAGCCAGTACGGGGAATACCTAGGAAATGGAGGTGCACAGGAGGAACAAACGGGGCACTAGGCAAAATGGGAGGGAAGGAAACCCTCGAGGGCAGGGCAGTAAGCCACAGGGGACTCAGAAGGCTCAGGGCGAGACCGTAAGCCACAGGGGACTCAGAAGGCTCAGGTGGCGAGGACCGAGTAAGCCAACAGGGGACTCAGAAGGCTCAGGGCGAGACCGTAAGCCACAGGGGACTCAGAAGGGACTCACGGGCGAGACCGTAAGCCTCTGGGGACTCAGAAGGCTCAGTGCGAGACCGTAAGCCACAGGGGACTCATAAGGCTCAGGGCGAGACCGTAAGCCACAGGGGACTCAGAAGGCTCAGGGCGAGACCGTAAGCCACGGGGACTCAGAAGGCTCAGGGCGAGACCGTAAGCCACGGGGACTCAGAAGGCTCAGGGCGTGACGTGAAGCCACGGGGACTCAGACGGCTCAGGGCGCGACCGTAAGCCACGGGGACTCAGAAGGCTCAGGGCGAGACCGTAAGCCACGGGGACTCAGAAGGCTCAGGGCGAGACCGTAAGCCACGGGGACTCAGAAGGCTCAGAGCGAGACCATGAGCTGGCCAAACGGATGCTCTGGACTGGACCATGAGCTAGGCCAAACGGATGCTCTGGGCTGGACCATGAGCTAGCAGCTCCCAAACACCAAAAGACCTGCCAAAAAAGTAAAGAAAAAACACTCCCACACACAAAAAGAGACAGCCAGAAACTAAACCTGCACATGGACCAAGAAAAACAGAGGGCAAAATGTCAGCGGAGTCCATGGCCTGATCCTACTGTAACGGGTGAGCGGGTAAAGCGGGTAGTGGACCCACTGGACCACTGCCGGGCTTGCTCCGAGGGGTGCAACTAAGTGGCCATCGGGCATGGGTATCTTCACAGAGCCTTTGATGGTAAGGTTGGCTGACCCCAACAGCCACCAGGTGCTACCTCAGAGCAGTCCCCAGCAGTGGCAGCTGACCAGACAGGCCAAAAGTGCCAATGCTAGGCACCAACAGGATAAGGGACAGAGACAAAGCATACTAGAAGTAAATATGTGTAGGTACAGAACAAACAGACCGACAGGACTAAATGGATGCCAAGCAAGAAGGTTAAACAGAAGCCAAAGTACAAAACAGACTGACTGGAAACAACACACAGAACAAGATCAGAGACTAAGGCTAGGACTCAGGCAATGGAACAAGGCACGACCAGGGCACAAACACAGGCAGAGAACAAGGCAAGGAAACTCACAGACGTGGAAACAGGAACAGCAGAAACAAGCTAGGAACTAAGGCATAACATGGCAAAGAAGCTCACAGACAAAGGTGCAGACAGACACATGGAAAGCAACATGGAGACTAACCACACATAGAGGATACCACAAGGACACAAACAAGAAGACAATACACAGGAACAACAGACTACACCAAGCGCCAACATGACACAAAGACACAACAACAACAAGGATCAGGCAGGGAGTGTGAGGAAAAGCAGGCTTATAAACCCACAGGTAGAAGGGGATTGGCAGAGGAAGCCCAACCCCGCTGCACACTGTGGGAATAAAGGAAGGGAAGATGTGGCCGCCGCCCTTTATAGAGACAGGGAATCAGGGCAGCCAAGATGGAGGAGCAGCATGGCCAGCATGGGAAAGCCGCACAGCAACCGCAGGTGGGTAAGCAGCGGCTACAGGAGCGCTCACAGCGACACTGCAACAGGAACCAGATCTGCGATAGGAACATAGCTACGACTGCGGTTCGCAGCAGAGGCCGCAGTGTAAGGACAGGAACGTGGTACAGACCGTGACAGTATCTTGGATCCATACAGGCTCCAGTAGGTCTCCTGCAGTATTTGCGGCGGCTGTGATGTAATTCAACTGAAGATTCATCTGAGAAATCCACCTTCTGCCACTTTTCCAGCGTCCATCCGTTTAGCAGGCTGTGGGCCTTGGCAATTGCCACACGGTTTTTAATTGCCTTTTGTTAGGTGCTGGCTTCTGGGCACTGATTCGACCATGGAGGACATTACAAGACAGAGTCCTATAAACTGTTCTAGTTGACACGGGGACTTGAGGTGACCAGGCCTGTTGGAGCTGTGCTGAAGTGGAAGAGGGGCTGGCTTTTGATTTTCAAACCAATAAAAGTTCCTCCTGAGTAGTTGTCTTGCGGGGTCTGCCGGACCTGGTCTTGTCAAAGACATCTCCAGTCTCTTCAAATCTTTTTTAATTCTTTGTACTTGACGCTGAGACACATTAAAGATGCCAGCCACATCTGCAGTGGATCTGGTCTTCTTCGTCTTGATAATCAAGGCTTTGGTCGCAGGTTAGATTTTTGGCATGTTGTCAGAGGTAAAGTTGCAGTTAAGGTGAAGGTCTGGGGTGCTGGAGTTCTTTTTATACACACCCACTAATTAACCAATCAATTAGTGAGCACAGGTGAGGCTGTAAACTAGGATTGGGTGCATTATATGACAAGGTGACAAAACTTTTGTCTTGCCAAAATCTGACCTTTCTGTGTTCCTTACATGATAAATATTTCAGCAGTGAAGAAAATTTATTTTCGTTAAAAATACCTAGTTTGGGAGGGTTTCAGCTTTCTTCTGAGTCATTCCTAAACCAATGGATGAATTTTAAGTCAGGTTATAAGCTTTAGTTTCCACATAAGAGACAGAACTTCTGTCAGGGACTGTAAGAACACTATTGTAGGAGCACGGGCATGTCTGTGTACCTTTGGTGAGTTCTCCTGTCTCCAGCTGCCAAATCCAACTCCCCTATCTTCATCCTCTGCAAACATGCGAGCCCCCTATGGTGCATACATGACAATGCATGGATATTTAAAGGGACAGTACCTAATTACCTGTCCAATGACCTGTGACCAGCCTCTGTTCCAGGTTCAGTTTGTGGTTGTACTTCTGTGATTCTGACATAAGTGCTGTATTGCTGCGGCTAATCCAGTGTTAAATGTGTTAGCCCTGTGTTAACCCAGCATTATCTAAAAGTAGCTACTTCTGTCACCTGCCGCTGCACCAGTCTGTTCCCTTTGATATTCCTGCTGTTATCTGCTGTTGTACCAGTCAGCTATCTGCCTCTGTCAGCTGCCTATGGCTTTACCTACTGTGTCCCATCACCTCTTCCTGTTCCCGGTGTCCATTGTTCTGCCCTTTGGCTGTCACCGTGAGTAGCCATTTCAGGGATAGTAACCTGTAAATTCCCTGAGGCTAAGCCTTGCGATGGGCTTCAATGAAGACCGGGGGCCTCTTAAACTCTGCTCCCTAGTGTGGTTGCCTATACTATGTTTGCTCACAGTGGCCTAGAGCAGCGGTCCCCAACCGTTTTTCCACCAGGGACCGGTTTGATGCACAACAATTTTTCAATGGCCCAGTGTGGGTGTGGTTATTAGAGGTGGGGTTATGGAGGGGGTTGGAGGTTTAGAATCACACACAAAACACAATAAAGTGTATACTGTGTCATTTAGGGGTATAGTATGGGGTAACCAGTATTTTATAACTGCAGACTGATTGTCAGCTCTGTGGGTCAGTATTATACTAATAATGCTGACCCACAGAGATGATAATCAGTCTGCAGTTATATTGATCAGCATTATACATGTATATAATATACATATGTAATCAGCTCTGTCATTATAGAGATATATGCCCCCTGTGGTACTTAGAGATAGATATATCCCCCCTGTAGTAATGATGGATAAATATATGCCCCCTGTAGTCATTATAGATATTTGTCGCCTTTAGTTATTAGATATATGACCCCTGTAGTCATTAGATATATGCCCCCTATAGCAATGATGGATAAATATATGACCCTGTAGTCATTAGATATATGCCCCCTGTAGTCATTAGAAATAGATATATGACTCCTGTAGTAATGATGGATAAATAGATGCCCCCTGTATTAATGATAAATAAGTATATGGCCGCAGTAGTAGTAATAATAGATAAATATATGGCCCCTGTAGTGATAATAAATATATGGCCCTTCCAGTGATAATAAATAAATATATGGACCCTGTATTGATAATATAAAAATATTTGGCTCCGAGGAATAATAATAAATAAATATGTTGCCTCTATAGTGATAATTAATAGATATATGATCCCCTGTTGTGACAATTAATAGATATATGCTCCCCAGTAGTGATAATAAATAGATATATGCTCCCTTGTAGTGATAATAGATATATGGCCCCAGTAGTGATAATAAATAGATATATGCTCCCCTGTAGTGATAATAAATAGATATATGGCCACTGTAGTGATATTTAATAGATATATGCTCCCCAGCAGTGATAATTAATTGATATATGCTCCCTTGTAGTGATAATAGATATATGGCCCCAGTAGTGAAAATAAATAGATATATGCTCCCCTGTAGTGATAATAAATAGATATATGCCCCAGTAGTGATAATTAATAGATATATGTTCCCCTGTAGTGATAGCTAATAGATATATGCCACAGTAGTGATAATTTATAGATATATGGCCCCTGTAGTGATAATAAATAGATATATGCCCCAGTATGGATAATTAATAGATATATGCTCCCCAGTAGTGATAATTAATAGATATATGCTCCCCTGTAGTGATAATAAATAGATATATGCCCCAGTAGTGATAAATAATAGACATATGCTCTCCTGTAGTGATAATGAATAGATATATGCTCCCCAGTAGTGATAATTAATAGATATATGCTCCCCTGTAGTGATAATTAATAGATATATGCTTCCCCAGTAGTGATAATTAATAGATATATGCTCCGCAGTAGTCATAATAGACAGATATATGTTCCCCTTAGTGATAATAAATAGATATATGCCCCAGCAGTAATAAGTAATAGATATATGCTCCCCTGTAGTGATAATTAATAGATATTTGCTCACCAATAGTGATAATTAATAGATATATGCTCCACAGTAGTGATAATTAATAGATATATGCTCCCCAGTAGTGATAATTAATAGATATATGGCCCCAGTAGTGATAATTAATAGATATATGCTCCCCTGTAGTGATAATTAATAGATATTTGCTCCCCAATAGTGATAATTAATAGATATATGCTCCCCGGTATTGATCATTAAAAGATATATGCCCCAGTAGTGATAATTAATAGATATATGTCCCCTGTATTGATAATTAATAGATATTTGCTCCACTATAGTGATAATTAATAGATATATGGCCGCAGTAGTCATGATTAATTGACATATGCCCCCCTGTAGAGATAATTAAAAGATATATGGCCCCAGTAGTGATAATTAATAGATATATGGCCCATGTAGTGATAATTAATAGACATATGCTCCTCTGCAGTGATAATTGAAATATATATGGCCCCAGTAGTGATAATGAATAGATATATGCTCCCCTGTAGTGATAATTAAAAGATATATGTCCCCAGTAGTGATAATTAATAGATATATGGCCTAAGTAGTGATAATAGATATATGGCCCCAGTAGTGATAATTAATAGATATATGGCCTAAGTAGTGATAATAGATATATGGCCCCAGTAGTGATAATTAATAGATATATGGCCCTAGTAGTGATAATTAATAGATATATGCTCCCCAGTAGTGATAATTAATAGATATATCCTCCCCTGTAGTGATAATTAATAGATATATGCTCCCCAGTAGTGATAATTAATAGATATATGCTCCCCAGTAGTGATAATTAATAGATATATGCTTTGCAGTAGTGATAATTGACAGATATATGCTCCCCTGTAGTGATAATAAATAGATATATGCCCCAGTAGTAATAATGAATAGATATATGGCCCTAGTATTGATAATTAATAGATATATGCTCCCCTGTAGTGATAATTAATAGATATTTGCTCCCCAATAGTGATAATTAATAGATATATGCTCCACAGTAGTGATAATTAATAGATATATGCTACCCAGTATTGATTATTAATAGATATATGCTCCGCAGTTGTGATAATTGACAGATATATGCTCCTCTGTAGTGAAAATAAATAGATATATGCCCCAGCAGTAATAATTAATAGATATATGGCCCGAGTATTGATAATTAATAATTATATGCCCCAGTAGTGATAATTAATAGATATATGTCCCCTGTATTGATAGTTAATAGAAATATGCTCCCCTATAGTGATAATTAATAGATATATGGCTGCAGTAGTGATAATTAATAGACATAAGCTCCCCTGTAGTGATAATTAAAAGATATATGGCCCCAGTAGTGATAATTAATAGATATATGGCCCCTGTAGTGATAATTAATAGATTTATGCTCCCCTGTAGTGATAATTAAAAGATATATGGCCTAAGTAGTGATAATAGATATATGGCCCCAGTAGTGATAATTAATAGATATATGGCCCCTGTAGTGATAATTAATAGATATATGCTCCCCTGTAGTAATAATTAAAAGATATTTGGCTCCAGTAGTGATAATTAATACATTTATGGCCTTAGTAGTGATAATAGATATATAGCCCCAGTAGTGATAATTAATAGATATATGGCCCCAGTAGTGATAATTAATAGATATATGGCCCCTGTAGTGATAATTAGTAGATATATGCCCCCCTGTAGCGATAATTAAAAAATATATGGCCCCAGTAGTGATAATTAATAGATATATGGCCCCAGTATTGATAATAGATATTTGCTCCCCTTTAGTGGCCAGCCTAGTAAAAAAAAAAGAAAAAAAAAAAGAAGAAAGTTGCTCACCTTTCCCGGATCCCCTGCAGAGACATTGCCTCCGATGTGATCCCGCGGTGCAGGAGGTGTGACAACACCACTGCGTCACTCCCTCTGCACCGCTGATCGTTGTATATGCGGAGCTCACTGAGCGACGCATCTACAGCGATAGGGAAAGCAGGGATGGTAATGCACCGCCCCTGCTTTTTCTATAGTGATGCAGTCGCACGTTTTGTGCAGCTGCTATCTCTGCGCGGCCAGATTACAGCGGCCGCACAGAGCAGATGCCGACTAACCGAACTGAAGTCAGCGGGCGGCCGGCATCAGGTGTTGCCGGGGCTGCGGACCGGCAGGGGATGCGCTACGGCCCGGTGCCGGTCCGCAGACTGGTGGTTGGGGACCCCTGGCCTAGAGGACCAACAATTATCTGCCGATCAATGTGTCAGTGCTATCTGACCCTCATTGGAACGTGACAGCACGAACTGACTAATGATCTGGCCAATGTGACCCTGCCTGACATCCAGCATCTTGCAGCTGTAGCAACTCTTTCAGAAACTACAGGCTATTATCGCACATCGAGATAAAGTTATGACTATACTTGCATCTTCGCCAACTCCTGCACCTGTACCTGTAGTATGAATGCCTGCTATTGCCAGTCCCAGTCTGCATCTGCCTATGACATGTTGTGTGTTTATCACCAGTATCCATCTGATCTAGCCAAGGTGAATTTTATCTTCAGAATTCTCACAGGTGAAGCTTTAGCCTGGACCTCAACCCTCTGGGAATGAGGGGACCTGCTAACCCTGGAACTTCGGGCATTTCAGGTCGCTTTCCGTAACATATTAGAACAGCCTGGGTGCAATACATCTGCCTTACTATCCTCCCGACATGGCGAGTCTATGGTGGGCCAATATGCCATCCAGTTCCATGCATTGGCCTCTGAACTTGCTGGGAACAAGTAGGCCCTTGTTACAGCCTTCTGGTGGGGCTGTGCTGGCCGTATCAAGGACAAGCTGGATAGTCGTGACCTACCAAGTAACCTGGACAGTGCATTCACCAGTGCAGTCTTAACTTAAGTCTATACGATGACAGTGCCAAGCAGTTCCTGAAAAACTGTCCAGTCTGCCCGACTGTGCCCTGTAAACCTTAGTGCCATGGTTTCATGGGTGAGGCTAGCCTGGGTGGAGACATATCTGTTCCTTATCTGATCACTCCGGTCACTCTCAGCTATGCTTTTGGTTCTACGTTTAAAGTTCCTGCCACGTTGGACTCTAGTTTTTCTAAGAACTTCATTCATCAGTCTCTGCCTGAAAAGTATTGTCTTCCTGTCTCCCATTTAGAGAAATTCCTGCATTTCTCCTCCATTAACGAGGAGATTCTGAAGGAACCTGTCAGATTCCACGCCAAGCCTCTGTCTCTCCAAGTCAGAATTTTCCACAAGGAGGAAATCTTATTCTATGTTTTGCTTGTCTCTTATGCTTCTGTTCTTCTGGGTCTCCCGTTGTTCTAGCTGCACTCCCCAAAGTATGATTGGAATTTAGTGAGGTTACCCAGTGGAACGAGCAATGCTAATCACGCTGCCTCAAGTCTGCCTGTCTGCATGTCAGTGCTATCTGACACCATTGGAACTTGACAGGAGCATTCGCATCATCAGACACTACTTCTATCTGGGGCATTAGTGTTATTTGGCACTATTTACATTTGATGTATTGGTATCAAGAGGGCACTACCTTCATCTGGGGCATTGTTATCATGAAGCACTACTTCTATCTGGCGCGCTAGTATCATGAGGACACTACTTCCATTTTGGGCATTAGTATTATGAGGGCACTACTTCCATTTCCAACATTAGTATCAAGAGGACATTACTTGCATTTGGCGCATTAGTATTATGAGGGCACTACTTTCTTCTGGCACAATAGTATCAAGGATCATTACTTTCATCTGGGGCATTATTATTAAGGGGCACTAATTCCATCTGGGGCAATAGTAGTATGAGGGCTATACTTCCCTCTGGAGCACCATGAGTGAGGAGTTTCTGTAGAGGTGGGGGAAAGGTCTTGAAAATTTCAGATATTTGTGTGGCAAATTCTTCAGAGACAAGTCATGACTACAAGAAGTCACTATGGTGATTATTATGGAAAAGTGAGTGACTCATATCAGAGAAGATGTCACCAGTGAGTCACATGATAATTTATTTTTCATTTTTCAGGAACATACAGAAAGTCTTATGGAGTCACAGTGTGATTTATTGTGCTTTAGTTCCTATCATTCATTTCTAGATCTTGAGGAAATGTCTCATTGTAGATATCTATTATAGCTGGAAGGTTTGGAAACTTCTTCTCACCTTTCCATCTTTCCATGTTATCCTCTGTGGGAATAGAGTCAGCTGTTTATCTTCCATTAGTGATGGATCGAAGCTGCCTACAGTAACCCGCATGGGGATATATTCGGTGCCAGTGCTTTTCTTCTCTTCTTCTTTTACCCAGTTCACAATGTCCAGTTGTTCAGGCATTTCTCCTTTCTCGTTAAATCTAAAGGATTCACCGTGTAGACCACTGAATTTGGTATGACTTACAAAGGCTCTCAGCTTAGAAAACAAGAAAACAACTGAGTAAAAATCTCTAGTCCCCATGGTCTGTTATCTAAAAGTCCACAACTGTGGGTGTAGCAGCATGGAGGTCCTGGATCAAGAGAACTTCACGAGATGGTAAGGCAGCACATTGGCAACACATTGAGTCCCTGGACTATGGACTCTGGACCATGGACTATGAAGCCATAAGCATTACTTGTTCCTCTAGAAAGTACTAAAGCTGAATTATAGGAGACACCTATTAGATTTATATGAACTCTGACATAAATAAATAAATAAATCTCTGTTTGCTAATGTGTAAAGTAGGCATCACTGAATGATCTCTATAAACATAATTGGAAGATCTGAAAAGTCATGGTTTGATGACATGGCTGGAGGATCTTTGTAGATATGGCTGGATGATGTCTATAGACATGGTTGAAAGACAAAGCTGGATGATCCTTATTGAAATGACGGGATGAGCTCTATAGACATGCCTGACTGATCTATATAGACCTGACTATGTTCTTTATAGACATCGTTGGTTTATCTCTAAAGGCATAGCTGGATGTTCTTTAAAGACATGACTACATATTCTCTATAGAAATGGCTGGATATTCTTTATAGACAAAGCTGGATATTATTTATGGAAATGGCTGGATGATTTCTACAGAGAAGGCTGGATGATCGCTAAAGAGATGACTGGATAATCTGTATAGATAGGGTTGGATGTTTTCTAAAAATATGGCTGAGAGATCCCTACAGACAGGACAGGATGATCCCTACAGTCTTGACTGGATGACCCATGTAGACATAGAGTGGGTACAGAAAGTATTCAACAGTATTTAAATTTTTCACTATTTCTTTCATTGCAGCCATTTGGTAAGATCCAAAAAGTTCATTTTTTGCTCATTAATGGACACTCTGCTCCCCCTTCTTGAAATGAAAGAAACAGAAATGTAGATATTTTTGCAAATTTATTAAACAAAAAAAACGGAAATATCACATGGTCTTAAGTATTCAGACCGTTTGCTCAGTATTGAGTAGAAGCACCTTTTGAGCTAATACAGCCATGAGTCTTCTTGGGAATTAAGCAATACGTTTTTCACCCCTGGATTTGGGGATCCTCTGCCATTCTTCCTTGCAGATCCTCTCCATTTCCCTCAGGTTGGATGGTGAACGTTGGTGGACGCCATTTTCAAGTCTCTCCAATAGGGTTTAAGTCAGGGCTCTGGCTGGGCCAGTCAGGAATGGTCACAGAGTTGTTCTGAAGCCATTGCTTTGTTATTTTAGCTGTGTGCTTGGGGTCATTGTCTTGTTGGAAGATGAACCTTCGGCCCAGTCTGAGGTCCAGAGCGTCTGGATATCTCTGTACTTGGCCGCATTCATCTTTCCTTCAATTGCAACCAGTCTTCTTGTCCCCATAGCATGATGCTGCCACCACCATGCGTCACTGTTGGGATTGTATTGGGCAGGTGATGAGCAGGGCCTGGTTTTCTCCGACACTTACAATTAACATCAAAAAGTTCAATCTTTGTCACATCAGACCAGAGGATCTTATTTCTCAAAGTCTGGGAGTCCTTCATGTGTTTTTTGCAAACTGTCTGCGGCTTTCATATGTCTTGCACTAAGGAGAGGCTTCCGTGGGCACACTCTGCCATAAAGCCCTGACTGGTGGAGGCTGCAGTGATATTTGACTTTGTGGAACTTTCTCCCAACTCCCTATTGCATCTCTGGAGCTCAGCCATAGTGAACTTGGGGTTCTTTGTTACCTCTCTCACCAAGGCTCTTCTTCCATGATTGCTTAGTTTGGCTGGACGGAGAGGTCAAGGAAGAGTTGTGGTCGTCCCAAATTTCTTCCATTTAAGGATTATGGAGATCACTTTATTCTTTGGAATCTTGAGTGCTGCAGAAATTCTTTTGTAACCTTGGCCAGATCTGTGCTCTGACATGCACTGTTAGCTGTGAGGTCTTATATAGACAGGTGTGTGCCTTTCCTAATCACGTCCAATCAGCTAGACTCTAATGAAGGAGTAAAAACCATCTAAAGGGAGGACAAAAGGAAATGGGAAAATGTGAGTTAAATCCCAAGGGGTCACAGAAAAGGGTCTAAAATATTTTAAGGGACCTTGTAAAGATTTTAATTTTTTTTGTTTAAAAAATTTTGAAAAAATATCTACTTTTCTGTTTTTTTTTTTCAAGAGGGGGGGGCCAGATTTTACATAAAAAAATTAACTTTTTGGTTTCTTCCCAAATCCCTGCAATGAAAGAAAGATTTAAAAAATTTTAAAGGGGTCTAAAAAATTTCCAAACCAACTGTATAAGAACAGACGGGTGGCTTCATACCTCTTTCCCTGCTTTCAAATTCCACCAAAGCAAGTTACATTTGTGTGTACCCCCTGGCGTGAGTGCCCCTTGCTGGTCATGGTAAAAACCCCCTTTCCCTAGTTTTCCTTTAAAATTAGCATCACATCAATATTGTTCCTTAAAAATTCAACAGGATTACCATTGCTACCATATGCAGAAGACCCAATCCTTTCTATTTGTATTGATCTCGGCAGTCTCCCCAAGTAACCATTTTACCCCCCTTACCCCAATTTGCTCCCTTCCCTTGTACCGTGCTTAAAACTTAAACAATTCGGGTTTGAAAGCCCGAGCAGCAAGATTGAAAACTCATTATAACTAACGTTGACAGTCACCTTATTATTGCTCTGCTTTTTCTACAATGGCACAAACTAAAAGTCAAAGAGCAAATGGGAAAAACTCTCTGCAAAAAAATTTGGGAAACTGAATTCCCTCCCCCATCTACTCCCTCTCCTGCCAATGAGAAATCATTTTTATAAACCCTTTAACTTAAGGGGTTCATCAGAATCAGCCTTACTGATCATTGACTTCTTATTCTGAGAACAGTAATCCTTCAGATAATTCTAAAAAGAAGTGCTGCTTCAGATTCATCTATTAACCTATGGGGAATATTTTTTCCCCCAAAAGAAAGGGGACGAGTTCATCAACATTACCCCCAGGGTTAAAAAAAAGGGGCCAAGGAAGCCCCTTCCTCCGAGATTCAAGATCTGAAGCAATCTTCCAAAAAATTGTCTTCTCGGGACCTGGACTTAGAATCTTTTCTTATCTCAGATCATGCAATTTCTCAATCCTTTCTAAAGGACAAGATGTTGGCTCTCTGCTCATCTATCCATCACTCTCTGCAGTTCACTCTGTCTTCAGTTACTACATCCATTGATGATAGGGTCACCTATATGGAATCTAGGCTGGGGGATTTTTCATCTGCACATAATGGACTGGTAAATGCTCATACTTCACCTAAAGAAGAACTGGAAAGAGTTAAAAATAAAGTTGTGGATTTAGAGACCGAAGTAGGCGTAATAACATAAAATTTAGACTCATCAGTAGAGATGTCCTTGCAAGGATCGACTTCTATCATGTCAAGGAAAACCTTCTAACTGCCACCTGGAAATTCAATCAAGTGCCAGAACCCTATCAACAAATTAAGCTCTTTGCAGATCTCTCCCAAGCTGCTTTAGCTGCACGGCGACATCTCGTTCCGATAACGACAATCCTACATCAACATGGGATCCTCTACAAATGGGGTTTTCCCAAGAAAATTCTAATAAACAAAGACGAGTCTTCTATGCTCTCAAAAACAAAAAAAGCAAGGGAAGGTAACAGCTCACCCAAAAAAGTCATGCACGGTTTTCCCTTCAGGTTTCCCTCCTTCTTCCTACTCCGGCCGGACCCAGCCGCCACCACGGCCAACAGCATCAGGTATCGAAAGGGAAAAGTAGAATCCGCTGGGTGAGAGTTTAAGCCCTAATTTTATTTCGTTCTTACAGGGGGTACATAAAGGTGGCCGTCTTTCCGACGCTTTTTGGGGGGGGGAATCACCGCCTTGTTCTTCTATGCTCTCAACTGCCTTGAAGAAGACCTCTCCCTTGCATCAATAACATGAGGCGCCGTTGCTACCACTACTTCCAAACTTCCTAAAAATTGGTCAATTGTCAAGAAACTGTTTCTACATAATTGATACTTTGCTGTCGCTGCCTGACATCATTATGGCATTTTACATAATTTTCTTTTTAAATTTTTGCAAACCCCCGCCCCCGAAGTTTGCTCAGTCTACACTGCCCGAATATGGCTTACTTATGTTTCTGTTCATCGTTCTCCTCTCCACAAATCATGACTTCATTTACTAGAGGATCAAAACTTTAATAATGTAGGAGAATATAGGTTTCTTTCTGCCTTTTTAAATGTCAATTAATATTTTGTCCTTCAATGAAAGAGCTAAGGGGCCCCTTTTTAAACCTCCAGATGGGAAGGAGCCAAATCACATAATGCAGATACTTTGCACCAGAGGCATCGTTAGGCAGTTTTATCCGGGGCACAAGCGCAAGATAAAACTGCCGATGCCCCGAATTTGCAGTCTTCTCAGAATAATTGCCGCTTTTCTCGCTAGATTCCAAAATGGTTCAAAACATACATCCTTTAGTGTTACGCAACAGTGGAAGGGAAAGGGGCAACAGGGAACAGAAACTCCCACATATGTGGCATGAGCTAATGACCTCACACCACTTGCGCCGGGTTCAACGTAACCTTGCAGGTGGCAGGATGAGGTCACGTCACCTGTGTGGGACAGAAAGACGAAGATGTTCAAGAGGAGAACCAGGAGAGGTGAGTATTTTATTTCTTCTTTTTTTTTTTATGAGCTCAAAAATATACCAATCTATTGGGGGAACTGTGCCTAGCTATATACTGGGGAGCCCTGTGCCTGGCTATATACTGGGGAACCCTGTACCGGTCTATATACTGGGGACCTGTGTCTGGCTATAATGGGAGCCCGTCCCTGTCTATAACGGGGGAGACTGTGCCGGGGCTTTATACTGGGGGGACCTGTCCCTGGCTATATACTGGGGGACCCTTGCCGGCTATATCTGGGGGCCCATGCTAGCTATGTACGGGGAACCCTGACCGTCATTACGGGGACCTGGTCTGGCTATATCTGGGGAGCCTTCCGTCTATTACTCGGAGCCCTGTGCCTGTCTATATACTGGGAACCTGTACCTGTCTAATACTGGGGCCTTGTCGGGGCTATTTTTAGGGGGGGCCGGCCCGTCAATACTGGGGGGGCCCCGTGCCTGGCTATATATTGGGGGACCGTGTCTGGCAAATATGGGGGCCTTGCCTTTCTATAACTGGGGGCCCTGTCCCTGCTATATACGGGGGAAATGTGCGCTAAAAAAGGGGGGACTGTCCTGCTATATACTGGGGGGGGGTCCGCTTTTATTGGGGGCCTGGCCTTTAAATACGGGGGAACCTGTTGTATATAGGGGGGGACCTGTGGTTTCGGCTTTTAATTAAAAAGGGAGTCTTTTTAATAATATATTTATATTTTGCGAGGTAAATTAAACTCTATCAGTTCTCAGTCTATAAGGCACTTAAAAATTAACTTTTATTAGTACAACATTAACCTCTATAACACACTTTTTAAAAAACTTGATTTCTAACCCTCAATTTTTCTCATAAATGTTATCCCTTTTTAATTGTGAAAAAATAAAAATCCTTTTCTATTATTTAAGTTGGGGGAACCCACCTATTAGCAGGGAAATCCCTATATTACGTGATTTGCTAACTGCAAAAAGAAATCCAAAAAACATCTTGTATCTTGGGCAATCATCTCCTAATCTGATGGCATGAAGGCATTTAAGGTTTCCTTGTGAAAACCATCTGCAGCGCGGTAACACAGTGCAAAGAGGTTAGAAAATCACAAATTAAATGTTCATGCCTGACCTCCCAACATGTTTCACCGCTAATGGCTCATCAAGGGATAGAGGTCCGGTACATGTGGTCTTGTTATATTTCCTATTTTATGGTTTAGGTCCACACCCTATTCAAGTGCTCACCAATTAGCCACCAGAGATTCAACAATACCCATTCCCCCTTTCAATAGCCCTTTGCCCAGCTATATACTGGGGGACCTGTGCCCAGCTATATACTGGGGGGGGACATGAACCTGTCTTATTACTGGGGACTGAGCTGTCTATATACCGGGGTGAACCTATGCCTAGCTATATACTGGGGAGCCATGTGCCGAGCTATCTGCTGGGGGGCCTGTGCCTAGCTATATACTGGGGGGATCTGTGCCTGTCTATATACTGGGGTGAACCTATGCCTAGCTATATACTGGGTTGACCTGTGCCTTGCTATATACTGGAGCCCTGTGCCTAGCTATATACTGGAGAGACCTATTCCTATCTATAAACTGGGGAGACCTATTCCTAGCTATATACTGGGGAGCCCTGTGCCTAGCTATATACTGAGGACCTATGCCTAGCTATATACTGAGGACCTATGCCTAGCAATATACTGGGGGGGACCTGTGCCTAGCTATGTACTGGGGCGACTTGTGCCTGTCTATATACTGGGGAGCCCTGTGCCTACCTATATACTGGGGAGCCCTGTGCCTAGTTATATGTCCTGGGGGACCTGTCCCAGTCTATATACTGGGGAGCCCTGTGCCTGTCTATATACTGGGGGGCCCTATGGCTAGCTACATACTGGGGGATCTATTCCTGTCTATATACTGGGGAGCAATGTGCCTAGCTATATCCTGGGGAGCCATGTGCCTCGCCATATACTGGGGAGCCCTGTACCTAGCTATATACTGGGGAGGCTTATGCCTAGTTATACACTGGGGGGACCTGTGCCTAGCTATATACTGGAGAGCCCTGTGCCTATATATATACTAGGGACCTATGTCTAGCTATATACTGGGGAGCCATCTGCCTATCTTTATACTGGGGACCTGTGCCTGTCTATATACTGTGGGGAGCCCTGACCCTAGCTATATACTGGGGAGCTAAGTGACTTTATATATAATGCGGAGCCCTATGAATAGCTACAGTAGATAATCGGGGGAACTGTGCATATGCCTATCTATATACTGGGGACCTGTGCCTGTCTATATACTGTGGAGCCCTCTGCTGTCTATATACTGGGGGACCTGTGCCTGTCTATTTACTGGGGAGCCCAGTGGCTGGCTATATACTGTGTCGACCTGTGTCTGTCTATGTACTGGGGGGACCTGTGCCTATCTATATACTGGGGGGACCTATTCCTAGCTATATACTGGGGAGCCCTGTGCCTAGCTATATACTGTGGGGAGGCCTGTGCCTAGCTATATACTGTGGGGACCTGTGCCTAGCTATATACTGTGGAGCCCTGTTCCTAGCTATATACTGGGGAGCCCTGTGCCTGGCTATATATTGGGGAGCCCTGTGCCTGGCTATATACTGGGGAGCTATGTGGCTATATACTGGGGAGCCCTATGCCTGGCTATATCCTGGGGAGCCCTATGCCTGGCTATATACTGGGGAGCCCTATGCCTAGTTATGTACTTTGTAGAAAATATCGAGGTATAGAAGATGGATCTGGCACCCTGTTCTAGAACAAATGCTTCCTCTCGGATATGAGGATATATTAATAAAGTATTTATTCTAATAAAAAAAATTGTGAAAAGAGCATTTAAACCTTTTCCACATAAACACTAAAATAACGCGTTTCTCGCCCTACACCCGGGGCTTCATCAGATACAAAGTGTTATAGTGAAAGTCTGGTATCACATTGTATTAAAGTAAAAGGAGTGTACCCATTGGTTACTTCGTGATCAATCATAATAAGTCCTAGAACATGTGTGTTTGTGGAAAGCCAATGAAACAAGAGCGGGATGTTCAAATAAAGGTGAAAGTGTTTAAAACAGCTGATTGTAAGCACAAGGCGGAGTATGTGTTGATCAGCAGTTTCAAAGTCAGTGGTTTACAGTGACATAGATAGAATGATGAGCCCCATAGGGTTCAGTGGGAGTGAGTACTGAGCCACTGATAGGTTGAAAAAAGAGAGGAAAAGACAGAACCACCAATCAGAAGAGTGAATGTTGGTTGGTTGAGAAAAGAGAGGGAAAGATAAACCAGCCAATCAGAGGAAGAAATACTGGGATAATGATGTTCTAGGTACCAAGTACTAAGCCACTGATAGGTTGAAAAAAGAGAGGGAAAGATGGAACCACCAATCAGAAGAGGGACTGTCGGTTGGTTGAGAAAAGAGAGGGAAAGATAAACCAGCCAATCAGAGGAGGAAATACTGAGACCATGATGTTCTATGTACCAAGTACAAAGCCACTGGTAGGTTGAAAAAAGAGAGGGAAAGATGGAACCACCAATCGGAAGAGGGACTGTCGATTGGTTGGAAAAAGAGAGGTGGAACTCCAACATAAATCAAAATTTTACCTTACCCGCTCCCAGGGACATTTCATTAAAACGTTCCAAGACCTAGTTGGAGAGGAACTACAGAAAATAGAACCCTCCACTGACCATTCTAATCTAAATGCAGCTGAAATAAAAGCAATCAAAACTTTTCAAAAAACTAAATCAATCATTATTAGACCCGCCGACAAAGGGGGTGCTACGGTGATTCTAAATTATGAATGCTACCACACTGAAGCCTGCAGAATTCTTTCTGACACACAGTATTACGAACTATGCAAAGAGGATCCTTTCCCTCCCCTGCAGAAAAAACTACTGATTTTTCTTAACAATGCTCTTAGTTTAGGTGCCATCGACAAAAAATAAAAAAACCTTTATTTATTTATTTTTTTTAAACAAATTTTTATTGAGGAATATAGTCATCACAACGTAAATGTCATTTCCATGCATAATACAACTGTACAAGAATCACAGGTCAGGTATACAGAATAGGTTGCAGAATTTAAATAACAAAAGACCGACTAACTTCCAATTTTATTTTATTAACATATCCCTTTTTCAGCAAAAGGTCCTACCCCCCCCCAGAACATGACCCAACTAATAACACCCTGCAGAGTACCCTTGCCCTACCAAGCTAATCTCCTAGATCTAGATTCCCTAGTGTACCATTTAGTTTCTCCGACAGATAGTATTCTGTATATTTGAACGGTTCCAGTAAAGATTTATCTTGTCATTTGTGTACTGTGTAGAAATAAAAGATTTCCATTTTTTCAAGAATCCCTTGGCATCTCTGTCTTTATTTCTTTCTACCTCCAGCTTCTCCATGTACAATGCTTGTTTCAGACAATCGCAGAGCTCAGTAAGTTCAGGGAGCGTAGAAACCAACCAATGCCTCAACAAGCATTTTTTAGCCGCTAATAGGGTGATGTGTAATCCTTACTGACATAATGAAACAGTAAACCTTGCGCTTTAAAGGTTATTGAGAATTTCCAAGTATCTTTTATATATTGAAGTACCTTACGCCAAAATCCCTGAACCTCTGTGCATTGCCACATGCAGTGGTAAAGGTTTGCTTTGTTTAACCCACATTTCGGGCAGGCCTGTAAATCACCTGTAGAGTCAGTACCATAAGCAATATTAAAAGCGTAGATAGATTGGTGTGCTAACCTGAAAAGCACCTCCCTCCACTGCTCATTGACCACTGCTTTTCGTACCAGGGTCAACCCTTTAAGGATTTTTTGAGAGATTTCCAGATCTAAGAGCTGAGACTCCCAGCTTTTGAAGAGAATGTTTTCTTGTGCTTCTGTTTCTTTCCTATGTAGGCTGGAGTATATTTTAGAAAGTAACCCCCTACTGTCTTCCTTCTTACATAATTCCGAGAATTCTAACATTTCTCCCAGAGAAAGGAGATTGGTGACCTCAGACCTACAAAAACTTTCTATCTGTTTGTATTGGAAAATATGATTCTGGCCTAACCCAAACTTCTCCTTCATTTCCCTCCATTTGAGTAAGGAACCATCTAAGGGTGGCAACAGGTCTCCCAATTTCTTGATTCCCTTTGACTTCCAACTGGCAAAAAGTTTGTTCTCCCTCCCGGGTTTAAACGATGGCATATCCCACAATGGAAGATAATGCGAGATGTACATGGGTCTTTTAAATAATTTCCTGACATGACGCCAGGTCGCCAGAGTGTCTCTTAAAACCAGACTTTGCTTCACCTCACTGGTTTGCAATCTCCATGAGTGTGAATAGATTATGAGGGCTCGCCAATTGAGTCTCTAAAATCGTGTTGGAAAATACACTTGTGTCTTCCAGCCAATCCCGTACATGTCTCCACATAGCCGCCAGGTTGTAGAGCCTAATATTTGGAAGCTGTGCCCCCCTCCTGTAATCTTCCCATCGTGAGTTTCTTATAACTAATCCTGGACTGTTTCCCCCTCCAAATAAACTTTGCAAAGGCGTTCTGCAATCTCTTGATGTCTAGATGTTGCAGCAACAGCGGTATGTTTTGTATGGGATAGAGCAGTCTTGCAAAGCTTACCATCCTAATTAATTGTACCCTGCCCATAATAGAAAGAGGCAAGTGCCTCCACCTCTCCAGCTCCGCCAGTATCTTGGCTATCAGAGGAGGATAATGCAATTGATACGTCGGCACCTTTAGTACCAATCTTGATACCCAAGTAGGTCAAGGAGTTTACCACTTCTACTCCCCGCAGCCTATGCAATGGGGGTCTATTATATCCCAAGGGTAGCAGCTGACATTTTGATTTATTAATTTTAAAACCCGAAAATTCCCCAAATTTATTTAGTATGTCTAGAACCCCTTCTAAATTCTGTACAGGATCCTCCAAAAAGAGGAGCATATCGTCAGCAAAGCACGTGATCCTAATTTACCGAGAGCCTACCCTAATGCCCCTAAAAGTTCCAGAGGTCAGTAAATGCATGGCTAACGGTTCCAAAGCAATATTAAATAACATGGGGGATAGTGGACATCCTTGCCTTGTGCCCTTTTGGAGGTGTATTGGAGTCGAAATATATCCTGGTGTATGAATCCGCGCTTGTGGTAATTTGTACATAGCAGTTAGATAGCTTCTAAATTGACCCGAGAAGCCCATTTTATCAAGCACTAAATTTAACCATTGCCAATTCACATTGTCGAAGGCCTTCTCCGCATCTATGCCCAGTAAGGCCTGCGACAATCCATCTTGGGCACTCCTCTCGACCGCATCCTGTGCTGCAAATACTGCCCTGATATTTTTAACTGCTGATCTACCTTTTATGAAGCCTAATTGATCCCTATAAGTTTTGGCATTATAATGGACAGTCTATTCGCCATCACTTTCGAAATTATTTTAACATCTTGATTAATTAAGGAAATGGGCCTATACGACTCGGGTTGTAGGGGATCTTTAACCTTTTTGGGTATGAACTTTAAATACGAAATATCACCGGATGGTAACATTGTGTGTTTTTCGATTACTTCCTCAGACACCTTGGTGAGCGTAGGGCCACTTCTTTTATCAGAATTTTATAAAAACTTTTGTCAGAACTCACAATAACAGGTGACTGTAACTTTGGATGTACAAGCATTATAGCTAATACGAACATAACGGGGCCTCAATGTTTAGAACAAACCATTAATACAGACACTTTTAAATTCTCACAAAAACTTTCATCTAGAAGGATGAAATTTATTATAGAAATAATTTTTTCTCTTTAACATGCCAGCTATCTGCAATCGAGGGACACTGCCATGCATTAGAGAATGCACGTCTTATGCTAATCCGTTCAGGGGCTTTCAAAATGATAAATCATACATACCAGAATTTCAATAACCTAGTACCCTTGTAAGAGATACATGACATCTCGTTTTAGTTTAGGATAGGCCCCTTTCTCATTTACCATCTCACCCACTCAATAATAATTCTTGGGGGATTGGTTCACTGCCATTGCAATACAATGAAAATGATTTCTTGACTTAAATATCCTTTAAAATGCGTGTTTGCTCACACCATTTTTTAAAGTGACAACATAGCTACATCGATTACCGCATGCCAACTATGACGTGGAAAAACGAACATACGTATGGTCAATTCAGACATGTGCAAAAAATTGTACGATGACAACACTTTAAAGAACAGCTGATTTTTTACAAAAACGCTTCCTGAGAAAACTATCCCTGATTGCTACAGATGCCAGAGCAAAAGTGGAGAAACTACCAAACTTGATTGCCTCAAAAAGATAGAAACAGAAAATGCTTCTGAAACTGACCTAAGGAATCACGAGCCTAAATTTTCCCGTTGTTACCATATAATACATATACAAAAAATTTAAAACGTCCTGTTAAACATGCACGTTATAGAAAAAAACCATTTTCAACCCAGTGTTACGACAAACGAGCCTCATATTTAGGAGAGCTCCTAATATCAATAAATTAGTGCCCAAGAATTAATTAGAGGGCTAGATGAAACAAATCCCACTCAGGAGGATAATTTGGAGCTATCCCGCATATCAAATGGCTGCCCTGCTGTTCAGCCATAGTTATTACCAATTTGTCTGCACAAGCACCAACATAAGTTACAACATCAAACATAACTGAATTGTAAATGCAGACTGGGTATTTATTAAATTCATTGGACTGCAATTATCAGTACGTGGTCAGAACGACACAGCCTGTACATGAGACTGAACAGCCCAGAGCATGGTGAAAGGGGATATTCGCAGAGTGTGCCAGACATTTAACGAACACCAAATCGGATTTAACACTTAAAATTACACCTATAGACACAGATTCCCTAGGAGCACAATAGATTTCAATTATTCAACGGAAAGAAACTTTCTAATGTAAAGTTGCAGACAATTAGTCCAAAAGTTTAAATGAACTGGTCGAACTTATTTTTATATAACAATGCCAGCTTCGTATAACTTGATGGTATTGCCAATACTAGCAGCGACCGTCATTAATCCTTCACGGGGGCCTTTTAAAAACGAATAAAACTTTAAAAAACCCAATTTTGCAAAAACTAGTAGCCCTCTGTAAGGAAAACATCAAATCCTTTTATTTGGATGGGGCCCCCCCTTCTCCTATTTACCATTCATCACCCACCTCAATAATAATCGGGGGATTTGGTTTCACTGCCAAAAAACAATACAATGAAAATAAAATTTTTTTGACATCAAAATATTTTAAAAAATCACGTGTTTTCTACAGCCCTTTTTTTTAAAAGTGACACAAATCACATCGATTACCGCATGCCCCCCATAGACCGTGGAAAAAAGAACATACCGTTGGTCAATTCAACATGTGCAGAAAAATTGTACAGATGACAAACCTTTTTAAAAAAAACTGAAATTTTTTCAAAAATGCTTCCTTTGGGAAAAAATAACCCCTGAGTTTCTACAGATCCAGAGCAAAAGTGGAGAAACTAACACAAACAGATTGCCTCAAAAAGAATGAGGACAACCAGAAAAATGCTTCTGAAACTGACCCTAAGGAATCACGAGCCAAATTTTCCCGTGTTACTCAATATAATACATCATACAAAAAAATTAAAAACGTCCTGTCTAAACACTGGCACGTTATAGAAAAAGATCCATTTCTCAACCCAGTGTTACCCGACAAACCGAGCCTCATATTTAGGAGAGCTCCTAATATCAAAAATCTAGTAGCCCCAAGTTTAATTAGAGGGCTAGATGAAACAAATCCCACTCAGGAGGATAATTTTGGAAGCTATCCCTGTAAATCAAATGGCTGCCACTGCTGTTTCAGCATAGTTGAAACTACCCAATTTGTCTGCACAAGCACCAACATAAGTTACAACATCAAACATAAACTGAATTGTAAAAGCAGATGGGTCATTTATGTAATTCATGTGACTGCAATTTACAGTACGTAGGAAGAACGACACAGCCTCTGTACATGAGACTGAACAGCCACAGAGCATGTGTGAAGAAGGGGGATATTCGGCAGAGTGTGGCCAGACATTTTAACGAACACCACAATCGTGATTTTAACAACCTTAAAATTACACCTATCGACCAGATTCCCTAGGAAGCCACCAATAGATTTCAATTATTACAACGGAAAGAAACTTTCTAGATGTACAAGTTGCAGACAATTAGTCCAAAAGGTTTAAATGAACTGGTCGAACTTATTTATTAGTATATCAGTATTTTGCTTTTTTTATTCTAACCTTGTACTCGTTTTATCTGATCACCATTTAATCCTTTTTTATTGTATTTCTTTTTATTGTATTTCATAATATCCCTGCACCCAGCACTTTATCAGCACTGTCACTTTGTAGACCCATTTATTGGGTTGTCTCCAGGGCCGGGACAAGGCATTTTAGCGCCCTAAGCAAATAGGGCAAATGGCCCCCCCCCCCCCTCCATCTCTCCATTCACCTCCTAGGAAAACCATTTAGATGACATCGAGAAGACGATCACGGCGTCTAAATGATTAAAGGATATAGCCATGGTCTATTGCTGTCCCTGGTTGCCTTACCTGCCATGTTTGTACACCTGTTATACCCTCCTTTTGCCTATTTACCAATAAAAAAAGAATAATAAGGTACACCATGTCTGTAAAAGTCCGATCTATTAAAATATAACATTTATCCTATGCGGATAAAAATTTGCATGTGTCTCAAAATGATCCCAATAAAATCGACACTTTAGCCACAAAAAAAACGAGCCCTCCCTGAGGTCCATAAATTGAAAAGCAAAAATTATATTGGTGTAAGGGCCAGTTCACACAGCTTATTGCTGACGTAATTGCGGGACGGATTTCGCCCCGCAATTACGCCGGCTGCCGTGCAGCGGGGGTGGGGCGGGGGGGGGGGTGCAGCAGCTCGCCGGCCCCACAGACATTCATTATTCAAGGCGTGTACACGCCGTAAATAATGTGCATGTCACTTTCTCCGCCCGCGGAGGATTCGCCGAGCGGGGAGAAGAGACGGAATCCATAGTTCTCTATGAGAGCTGTGGATTACCGTAATGACTGGGACGGATTCCAGCCGTACTGCAGCGCAAATCCGGCGCGCAGTACTGCTGAAATCCGTGCACAAATCAGCCGTGTGAACGAGGCCTTAATTTAGAAAAATAGTTTTGTTTTTTTTTAAACATACTAAAACATACTTAAAACTCTACAAATTCGGTATCATGGAAATCGTACCGACCTACACAATTGTGACATTTTTGCGGGGGTCTTGCTTTTATAGAGTTCCCTGTTTGGTATAAATGACATGTGACTATAGATATATATATATAATATATATATTATATATATATATATATATATTTATATATATATATTATTTATATATATATATACAGTCACATGTCATTTATACCGAACAGGGAACTCTGTAAAAGCAAGACCCCCGCAAAAATGTCACAATTGTGTTTTTCGGACCAGGAATTGACATGTCAATTCTTGGGATGGATCCGAAAGATGGATTCGAAAGACGCAATGAGACACACATCGGTGATCACTCGTGTGAACGCTGATGTGTGTTTCATATTAAAAGCAATGTAAAATCACACTGCTATTAGATACGTGTTTGGGGTCCGACAGATGGATCTAAACACGTATCTAAAAGCATATGTTCACACGGACTTAACACACCGTGTGAACATACCCTAACACATTGCAGCTTCTGTAATACCTTGCGGATTTTCTCCACTCAAATCTGCCAGGGAAAATCTGCAGTGTATCCTGCCTGCCTGATCATACCCTAATGAAACCAGACAGTTATAAAATCCCATTTCATTTTCAGGACTTTCTCTATAAGAGATATTCTATATCAATATGCATTGATGATCTTTGTAGAGAAAGTCCTAATAATATGTGTAATTAGGTATAGAGAGAGAGTGACATACATATATATAGAGTATATAATCCAATAATAGGGCACTATATATGCTCACAACACATATTGAATTTTAATATAATAATATATATTATTTATTATATATAATTAATATATATATATTAAAAATGAATATATATATACATATGATACACTTACACTCACGGGCCTCTTTCATAGGCTTCCCTTTAGTTTAACGTGAGTGGACCCTTTTAGCCTTCTGAACTGCCAAAAACTTCGTGGCATAAGATTCAACATAGTGTGGCAACGATGCTCAATTGGTTACAAGGGCCCAAAGAGTGCAAGAAAATATTCCCACACCATGACCCACCCACCAGCCGAACCTTGTTACAAGGCAGGATGGACCATGCTTTCAGTCTGTTGACGGCCAATTTGACCATGCTCACGATGTCGCAGCAGAAATCGGACTCATCCCAGCATACGTATTTTCAATCTTCTACTGTCCAATTCGATGAGCTTGGACAAAATTGGAGCTGCAGTTCCTGTTCTAGGATGAAGAGTGGCACCCGGTGTGGTTCGGAGGTGTAACCTGCACAAAGTACGCTACGTATCTTGCGTTCAGTAGAGGTCTTCTGCCTATTGGTTGTAACGGGGTGGCTATTTAATTCACTGTTTCCCTTTTACAATCGAACCAGTTGCCATTCCCTTTGGACCTTGGCATTAACAAGGCATTTCCGCCCAACAGGGACTCGCACTGATGTTTATTCTTTTTCTGTGACCATTTCTAGTAACCCTAGAGATGTTGTGCAGTTAAATCCCGTGGGAAAAGCTTTCTGAAATACTCAGACCAGCCCTTCTTGGCACCAACAACCAGCCACGTTCAAGGCACTCAAATCACTTTCTCCCATACTGATCCGTCCGCGTTTACCTGAAGGACGGCGCTCAGGCTTGACCTGGAGTAACTACCTAATGCACTGAGTTCCGCCATGGGATACTGTGTTGTATTAAGTGTTAATCAGCAATGTGGACAGGGTACCTAATAAAAGTGACCCGCGTGCAGTTTATGAATGTATATGTATAAATGATGTTGTGTGATTTTTATGTAAAAAGTCCAGAGGGGTGAGTTTACAATACATAGCAGAGGGAGCGGGGTATTGCAACTCTGAATGATGCTGGGATTCTTATCTCATCCTTCATCAGTGTCTATGGAGGAGATGACAAGAAAGCCAGTTCAGGACTGAACGCTCTGTCAGCTCCGCTTTATCCTGCACTATTGTGCACGGGGCGCTAGGGTCGCACCGCGAGGAGATAACTAATGACATGGGAGCTGAGCCGCAACATGGCGCTCCCGTAACTCAATTGTGTCGGCTTCTTTTTGCTCCTCGCTAGTTCCTCTTCAATGTAAGGGCAGCAGAGCTTATAAATCCTGCTCCTGCACCTCCCGCGCACATTTTAGAAGCTGTGAATAAGGCCGATGAAAATGAAACTCCAGCACAGGCCTTTAGAAGAAGATTCCGGCAGTGACCCGAGGTCGGCACTGCCTCGGCAGCTCCTGTTAGTGCACTTATATGATAGAGCAGCACAACATGTTTACCTCCGCTCCACTCAGTGTGTCACTGACTGTCTCGTCCACAACGGAAAGTCAGTCTGCAACTTCAAAATACATAGCTTCACCCCCCTATTGTCTGGCAGAGGTGGGGCCCTAGGCGATCGCCCACCTCTGCCTACCCATCGTCCCGGCCCTGGTTGTCTCCCACACTGCACTTTATTCTTCATTGGCTCACACAAATGAGCCTCCATTGATCTATCACTTCTTATCTTGTCCCAACGCATTTATTTCAACACTATCTCCTTTTTCTGTTACTTATACCTAGTTTTCTTTTCCCCGGTGCCCGATTGGTGAGTCTAAGTCTCGCTCCATAAGTAACAGTGGTAGTGAGTAGCCCACTCGCTGACTAACCAGCACGCTCCATAGAACAACACCGTCTTAGTAGCTCCTCCCCTGATTGGCTGGTTTATCTTTCTCTTTCTTTTCCCAACCAATCGACAGTCCCTTTTCTGATTGGTGGTTCCGTCTTTACCTCTCTTTTTTCAACCTATCAGTGGCTTAGTACTTGGTACATAGAACCTCATGGTCCCAGTATTTCTTCCTCTGATTGGCTGGTTTATCTTTCCCTCTCTTTTCTCAACCAACCGACAGTCGCTCTTCTGATTGGTGGTTCTGTCTTTTCCTCTCTTTTTTCAACCTATCAGTGGCTCAGTACTCACTCCCATTGAACCCTATGGGGCTCATCATTCTATCTATGTCACTGTAACTCACTGACGTTTGACTTGCTGATTGGCCAACACATATCTCCCGCCTTGTGCTTTACCAATCAGCTGTTTTTAACACCCTTCCATCCTTATTTTTGAACATCCCGCTCTTGATTTCATTGGCTACCACATCACACATGCTTCTATGGACTTTATTATGATTGGATCACGAAGTAACCAATAGGTACACTCCTTTTACTTTAAATACAATGTGATACCAGACTTTCACTGTAACACTTTGTATCCGATGAAGCGCCGGTCTACGGCGAGAAACGCGTTATTTTAGTGTTTATGTGGAAAAGGTTTAAATGCTCTTTTCACAATCTTTTATTCGAATAAATACTTTATTTTAATATATCCTCGTATCCGAGAGGAAGCATTTGTTCTAGAACAGTGCGCCGGATCCATCTTCTATACCTTGGTATTTTCTACATTGTTCGTACCCGTTGACGTGGGATCGGTCTCGGAGTGAAGGATCAGCGGCTGCCATTCGGAGGCTTGGAGAGAGCCAACCATGCGTTTATGAGCGTTGTGCCTCTATATTATATGCACAACAGCTCCAGGTGAGCATCACCATTTTATTCTTACTTTTTCCAATTTGGACATACTTCAACATAGAGCGCCCCCACCCTCTTTTTTCTCTTTTATTTCTAGCTATGTACTTTGGGGACCTATTCCTAGCTATATACTGGGGAGGCCTGTGCCTTTCTATATGCTGGGGGGACCTGTGCCTTGCTATATACTTGGGAGCCCTGTACCTAGCTATATACGGGGGGGACGTGTGCCTGGCTCTATACTGGGGAGCCCTATGCCTAGCTATGTACTTTAGGGACCTATTCCTAGCTATATAATGGGGAGCCCTGTGCCTTGCTATATACTGGGGAGCGCTGTCTAGCTATATACTGGGAACCTATGCCTAGTTCTATAGTGGGGAGCCCTGTGCCTAGCTATTTACTGGGGAGCCCTTTGTCTAGCTATATACTGGGGGGACCTGTGCTTGTCTATATATTGAGGAACCCTGTGCCTAGCTATATACTGTGGGGACCTATGCCTGGCTATATACTGGGGAGCCCAGTGCCTAGCTATATACTGGAGAACTATGCCTAGCTATATACTGGGGAGCCCTGTGCCTTTCTATACACTCCGGAGCCCTATGACTAGCTACAGTATATACTGGGGGGAACTGTGCATATCTATATACTGTGGGGACCTGTGCCTAGCTATATACTGTGGAGCCCTGTCCTTTCTATTTAATGGGGAGCCCTATGACTAGCTATATACTGGGGGGAACTGTGCCTATCTATATACTGTGGGGACCTGTGCCTAGCTATAAACTGTGGGGAGCCCTGTGCCTGGCTATATACTGGTTATCTATGCCTATCTATATATTGGGGAGCCCTGTGCCTATCTATATGCTGTGGGGACATGTGCCTGGCTATATATTGGGGACCCTATGCCTAGCTATATACTGAGGGAACCTGTGCCTAGCTATATAATGGGGAGCCCTGTGCCTAGCTATGTACTGGGGAGCCCTGTGCCTAGCTATATACTGGGGAGCCCTAGTCCTACCTACAACACTGAAGGGAACCTATGCTTACCTACATACTGGGGGGACCTATATCTACCAAACTACTGGGGGTCCTACATAGCGGGTTACTTATCTGCCTACTTGGGAATCTATAGACTTGCCAACCTACTAGGGGACCTATATACATATCCACATGCTGGGGGTACATATATAACTACCTACCAGGGGACCTATGTATCCACCAGCCTATTGGGGGGCACTATATGACTACCTTCCTATTGTGGGACCTGTATAACTACCGCCTACCCACTGAAGGGACTTTTTACCTTCCTAGCTATTGAAATTGCCTATATACCTACCTGCTTGGGGTCCTATATATCTGCTTAATTACTTGGGGGCTAGCCTATATCTACCTGTCTACTTGGAGGGACCTGTATAGACCTACATCCATACTGTTGGGTGGTCTATATACCTCCTTACCTACTGGGGGACTATATAGAAATGATGGGTGACACCTCATCCCTCACAGCAGGCACCTGGCTTTTTTTATCATAGGAAAGCAGGTTGCTGTGGAGGATGGAGCATAACCATGATTTCCTATATAGGCCACAATTAGGTAGGTTGGTATATAACCCCTCCATCCCCCAGGTAGAAATATAAGTGCTTGAAAGTGAGGATTCTAAAATGTTTGTGTGGTAAATAATGCAGAGACGAGTCGTGGCCAGGAGAAGTCATCATGGTGGTCTGGGCTGGTTGGAGAAGAGAAGACGGTGAACGACTCCAATCAGAAAAGACGTCTCCTGTAAGTCACTAAATATAACTTCACTGCAATCACTTATATATCTACAGAGCCTACATACAGCTAGTTTTTACCACTACCTAGTCACTGTATGGTGGTGATGTATGTCTGAAGAGCCTAGACACAACTAGAATCTACCACTACCTGGTCACTTTATGGTGGATCGCGACATCCCAATACACCCCAAGTCAGGGCGACGACCCTCGAGTGGGCCGGCGTGGGCTTTTCCTGACAGTCTTGCAATATATCTGACAGTATGGGTCAGGACAATTCTAGTTTTGACCAGCCAAGTGTAGTTTTATCAATGTGACTAATAGTATGGGTCAGGATTTAAAGTGTCTCTTAGGATATGTCTGTTTTTGTAGTAGTCCATATTCTTCAGTGGCTGCCAACCCTTTAACGTATCAGAGGTCCTGATGTCAGGGTTCCGTAGATATACAGGATATAAAGGAAAAAAACACAAAGGGGGCGCACAATAGTGAAGATGGTAAAAGATAGAGAACAATTGAAAAGTAGGTAGATGTGCTTAACTTCTGAGGTTGCGCTCGTATTATAGAGGCACAACTCTCATATGCGCTTACAGGGCTTTGTGGTGCCGTAGCCCTTATCGCGGCGGCCGCTGGTCTCGTGGAATCCGATGTTCAGATGAACGCCGGATAGATGCAAATACAAAGATAAAATAGCGGACCCGGCGCACGTGGAAAAAAAGCCAAGGTTCTGACTTATAGGAAGATGTCTTTAATTCTTAAAAGATGCAGGGGTAGTAGACCCTCGCACCATTAAAAACTCAGGACAATAAAAACCCGAAGCGTTTCCTGCCATATAACGGCACTTTCTCAAGGGTAATGCTGTAATAAAAATTACTGGGATATTTAAATGGAATGATATATTTGTATAGGTCGGCTGAAACGTCAATCAGCATATCAATGGATCCGACTAGTTGAATGAGCTGTCAATCAAGCTCATCAGTGACAGACTTCAAAAGAGAGGAGACAGTTTGTGTCGGTATACGATTGGAAGAGCGGTACATCAATCAACAATACGGGTGTTAGTCTTTCCCAGCCTTGGAAATCTCAGAAGAGAGTTCGCTGCAGCAAGTGAATAGACGCCGAAATGTGTTGCTTACATTTTATATTTGGCATACATTTTTACATTTTACATACATTTTGAAAAATGATAATAAAAAATTACAAGAATCTGTTGTCCTGAAAAGCATAAAGAATGTAGAGTGTGTTATTTATTAAAAATATATAAACTAATTGAGATTGTAGTGTGATGTGTATTACTTCATAAAAACATGATAAAACTTAAATTTATACTGTGTAGTGTTGACACTGGGAAAAAGCACATATGGGATAGTGTTTCCTATGAAGCGCTGTGTAATTGGGTTTACTGCTTTATTTGAGCCAATCAGATTCCAGGCGGGTGTTACGAACCGGCCAATAGAAGGAAGAGCTACTCTCTATGTAAAAATACATGTGAAAATGTTAGGGGCGCTTTGTTGAGATTACTAAGTATAGAACTGAACTGGCCAATCAGAGAAGAGCGCGTATTCTGAATTGGCCAATGATAGGGAGAGCTACTCTCTATGTAAAAATATATGTGAAAGTGTTAGGGGCGCTCTGCTAAGATCACTAGGTATAGAACTGAAATGGCCAATCAGAGAAGAGCGGGTATTCTGAACTGGCCAATGGTAAGGAGAGCTACTCTCTATGGGAAAATGAATGGGAAAATGTTAGGGGCGCTTTACTGAGATAACTAAGTAGGAGCTGTGATGGCCAATCAGAGAAAAGCGGGTATTATGAACTGGCCAATGGTAGGGAGAGCTACTCTCTATGGGAAAATGACTGAGAAATTGTTAGGGGCACCTAGCTAAATAAACTGGATATGATTCTAAGGTAGACAATCGGAAAAAAGCGGGTATTACAAACTAGCAAATAATAGAGAGAGCTACTCTCTGTGGGAAAAAGAATATAAAATTCTAGAGGCACATTACTGAAATCGTTTAATACTGAACTAGGGTGTCCAATCGGGGAAAAAGCGAGTATTACAAACGGATCAATGATAAGGGGAGCTCCAGTCTATGGGAATTAATATGGTGTTAGACCCGGTGTTGTAATATACATAACTGTACGTAGAAAAGCACAAACAAATCGTTCTCACCAGAGGAATAAAATGCTGGTTCTTTATTCAAATCTTCATGCACTAGGATAAAACAGTAGTGGTGCTGACAGTAGCAAACTGACACGTTTCAGGCAAAATACTAAGCCCTTGTTCACAGTGTATCCATTCAGCTTGGAGTGCTAGTTATATATGAGAAACCTAACTACGTCATGAGTCATGTGACTTCCGTTTGTTCACTTTCATTGACAAATTACTCATATGGCACTCCCCTTTACTATTAAAAAACAAAGCTTCTGTACAGACATATTTAGAGTTATATATCGCATAAACATATGTATACAAATACAGATAAACAATGAGAGAACATACTGATATTAATAAATATAGGCAAGATCGTTACGGAGATTCAATCCTGTCGGCATGCGGGTCTGCAACGGCCGAATCCAAAAAGCCTCTCTCGTGCATACCTTGTGTTGCCAATCTCCGCCTCTATCTGGTCTTTGTACTTTCTCAATGCCAAAACAAGTAAGGCTCTGTATGTCTCCTTTGTGGATTTCCACAAAGTGTCGTGCCACTCCAGAATAAGTGGCCTGACCTTTCCTTATATTATTTAAATGCTCAGAGATGCGGGTCTTAAATTTGCGTATACTGGATCCTATATACAATTTATCACAAATGTTACATCTAATGCCATAAATAACATGATCTGTATCGCAATTTATAAAGTTGCGTATTGTATATTTTTTAGTGCTAATTTCATTTGCTTTAAATTTTTGGCTTTTTTTGGCAAATGAGCATATGTTGCATCTCCGTCCCCCACATGCAAAAAACCCAGTTTGTGCAAACCATATTTTATTATCTTTTTTGGGTTTTTTAAAGTTGCTAGGTGAAATCTCATTACCTATGGTCTTATTTTTCTTTGGTATACATTTGACACCATTTGCAATAATCTTAGCTAAGGTTGTATCCTGTCTTAGTATATTTAGGTTACTGTAAAAGATTTTTTTGATATCATGGAAATCCACATTATAGGGAGTGGAGAAAACCAAACCGTTTTTAAAATTATACTTCCCTTTTTTATCGTTTTTTTGGGGGTCACTGTTTAAAAAATCATCCTGTGTTTTGTCTTTCATTTTGTTCAGAGCTTTATTTATTTGTGATTGTTTATATCCTCTTGTTTTTAAACGTTGGATAATCAGGTTTTTTTCTTTCTCAAAATCATCATCATTAGTACAGGCTCTTCTTGCCCTAATGAATTCCCCCAGAGGGATAGAATCCACTGTGTGGTGAGAGTGGCTACTATTCGCTCTGAGTATGGTGTTTCCACTCGTGGGCTTGCGATACAATGTGGTTTTGACAACAGAATTTTTTGCATCACCCCATAGTTGTATGTCTAGAAAGGTAATGTTATTCCTATCACTAGAATACGTAAATTTTAGGTTAAATGAGTTCTCATTGATGTAAGCAGCAAACTCTGGTATGGACGCCACATCACCTCTCCACACTATCATGAGGTCATCTATGTAGCGCCCATACCAGAGGATGCTGTCAGCATAGGGGTTATCTGGGTGAAATATAATTTGATATTCCCACCAAGACATGTACAAGTTTGCAATCGCCGGTGAGGAGATGGCTCCCATCGGGATGCCCATGATTTGCATAATGAAATCCTCATTGAATTTAAAGAATTAAGCATAAACTGGCCGTAAGGAATATTGATTAACCATGGCTTATAGTGCGCACTGTCAAATTGAATATAGGTATTGGAATCTACTTTTTTGAAATGAGTGGAAGTAATAAGTCTGTCCTTTTTAAGTGTGACGTCAAGGTCCAGAAAAGCTAGCAGTAAAGTGTAAGTTCCAGGTGTTGTTGTTTAAAAAATTGATGAACTCTGGAATTATATTTATAGGTCCCGACCATATGAAAAACAGGGCGGGGACCCGCAGGAAAAAAGAAAGGTCCCTGTCTCTCACTTAGAAACTCCCACTGTACTATACACCTTAGAATCAGAACTACATAAACAAGGTATATTCAATCTATCAGAGTACAATTTAGACCCCCATGAAATCAGCGTTTTGTCTAAAGGCCTTTTTTTCTGTCCCACCAATAATGACATCAAACACTTTGATTTATTTTTGGACTTACATCACCTAGTACGTAAGCTTACCCTTACCAGACATTTTTCTATGCACCCTAATCCTATAGAATCTTCCACCATCACACAAGGAGAAGAAGAGAATATAGAAATTCCTACCAAATCAAGATTCTACCCCACCCAGTCCCAGGGGCATTATATTAAAACCTTTCTGGATCTAGTTTCTGATGAATTACAAGTCATTACTCCGACTAGCAGGAATTCTAATCTAACTAAACAAGAACAAATAGCTCTAAAGAGAATGAAAGATAATCACGATATAGTGGTGCGACCGGCAGATAAAGGTGGCGGCAGCGTAATATTAGATTATGAAAAGTATCAAAAAGAGTCCTAAAATATTTTAAGTGATAATACCTCCTATGAAATTATTTTAAATGATCCATTTCAGGAAGTTCAGAATGTACTGCTTGATAGTCTGAACCAAGCAGTAGAGGATAATACCATTACCAAAAAAGAGAAATATTTTATTTATATTCCAGAGCCTAACATACCATTTTTTTACTTCCTTCCCAAGATACATAAAAGTCTAAAAGACCCCCCCAGGATGCCCTATCATTTCAGGGATCAATTCAAGCACTAGCCAATTATCTCACTATTTGGACCTCCACCTTCAACCTCACGTAACCAAATTAAAAAGCCACATTCAGGTCATCTTATTCAGTTCTTGACAGATTTACCACCTAATTCCGAATACATTCTGATCACAGCAGATGTTACATCACTTTATTCGAATATTCCACACCATTTAGGTATCAACTGTGTCAAAAACCTTTTGGAAAATAATACAAAATTTTCAAAAGACAAAAAGGCTTTCCTGGTGAATAGTCTAAACTTCATCTTGGAAAATAATTATTTCAAATACAACGATACTACCTACCACCAGATAAAAGGTACCGCTATGGGCACCAGAGTGGCACCCTCGTATGCCAACATCTTTATGGGGTCCTTTGAGGAACAATATATATATGGTCAACCTCAATATATGCAATATATCACCCTGTATAAAAGATATATTGACGACCTGTTTTTCATATGGTCGGGACCTATAAATATAATTCCAGAGTTCATCAATTTTTTAAACAACAACACCTGGAACTTACACTTTACTGCTAGCTACAGTTCGCAATCCATTGTTTTTCTGGACCTGAATGTCACACTTAAAAAGGACAGACTTATTACCTGAACTCATTTCAAAAAAGTGGATTCCAATACCTATATTCAATTTGACAGTGCGCACTACAAGCCATGGTTAATTAATATTCCTTACGGCCAGTTTAAGAGGGTCCGTAAAAACTGTACGGAAGATGTTGAATTTTCGAATCAAGCAAAGTTCTTGGAAAATAGATTCAAAGAAAAAAGATATCCAAGAAAACTTTTAGAAGATGCCATTGATAGAACTGCAAAACTCACTCAAAAAGACTGCCTAGTTAAAAAGAATACAGATGGGATTAAAGCAAAGTCTAAAATTAATACAGACCCAAGAATTAAACATTCTCTCATTACACAATTCAATTCGTCTCATTCCAAAATAAAACAAGTTCTCACTGAGTATTGGTACCTATTGAAGAAAGATCCCTTTTTAGGTCCCGTGATTCCAGAGAAACCCAATATGATATTCAGGAGGGCACTGAACATCAAAAATATACTAGCCCCCAGCAGAGTGAGAAATCAGCCTAAAGACATTAATATTATTCCTACTGTAACAGGCAGTTTTGCCTGTGGAACTACAAGCTGTATGTGTTGTAAAACCATCTGTACCACATCAAATATTACTTCTACTAACACCAACATTACTTATCCTATTAAGTTTCATCTCACATGTAAAAGTTCCTTTGTAATTTATGTTATAGAATGTTCCTGCCGTCTACAATACGTCGGCAGGACTACCTGCGCGCTCCACATTAGACTAAACGGCCACAGGGCCTGCGTCAAAAAAGGCGATATAAAACAAAGCGTGGCCTTACACTGCAAGTTAGTCCACCAACAAAATTTTGATGACCTGAAACCATACCAACAGATTCCAGACATTACAAAAAAGAGAGATGTTCTGGATCTATAGATTAAAAACATTGCAACCTAAAGGTCTTAATGATATGATGGAACTCATACGTTAGGAATTAATAACAATTCATACTTAAGTTCCTCGGGGTCCAAAATACCATCATTTCGATATATACAGTATTTATATATTGTTCCTTTTTTGTATAATATTTACTTATCCGGTTAAAATTTTAAGTCCATTCTACTAACAAAGGTTTCTATAATATCAGAGGGACCCTAATAAAACATCTCTATCAGGTCTAACACAAGTTTATATCTGCCTTGTGTACAACCGGTCCTCTTTTCAGGTCCTTATTTAACAGGCATTTTGCCTTCCCAATTTAATGTTCCGTTTAAACCAAAACACAAGATTTAAAAGCCCAATATGCTTAGAAACCAAATCTAACCCCTTTAAATTTCCTGATAGGATCAAGTAGCTTTTCCCTATTACCTAGTTTGACGTTTTTTATTTTTTAGGCCCATTTTCCGCTTTTTTTTTCTAGTGAATAGGCCCCCATGTACCCAAAAGTTAATGGGGATAATAACAACCACCCACAATAGAGACGTAACATTTCCCTCTTTTCCCTAGTCTTTGGCCAATTCAGAATACCCGCTCTTCTCTGATTGGCCTTCAGTTTACCTAGTATCTTAGCTAGGGTAAATTTCACAAACAAAGCCCCGGGCCCTCAAACATTTTCACATAGTTTTAATTTTACATATTTTTTTACATAGAGAGTAGCTCTTCCTTCTATTGGCCGGTTCGTAACACCCGTCTGGAATCTGATTGGCTCAAATAAAGCAGTAAACCCAATTACACAGCGCTTCATAGGAAACACTATCCCATATGTGCTTTTTCCCAGTGTCAACACTACACAGTATAAATTTAAGTTTTATCATGTTTTTATGAAGTAATACACATCACACTACAATCTCAATTAGTTTATATATTTTTAATAAATAACACACTCTACATTCTTTATGCTTTTCAGGACAACAGATTCTTGTAATTTTTTATTATCATTTTTCAAAATGTATGTAAAATGTAAAAATGTATGCCAAATGTAAAATGTAAGCAACACATTCCGGCGTCTATTCACTTGCCGCAGTGAACTCTCTTCTGAGATTTCCAAGGCTGGGAAAGACTAACACCCGTATTGTTGATTGATGTACCGCTCTTCCAATCGTATACCGACACGAACTATCTCCTCTCTTTTGAAGTCTGCCACTGATGATCTTGATTGACAGTTCATTCAACTAGTCGGATCCTTTGATATGCTGATTGACGTTTCAGCCGACCTATACAAAAATATCATTCCATTTAAATATCCCAGTAATTTTTATTACGGCATTACCCTTGAGAAAGTGCCGGTATACGGCAAGAAACGCGTCGGGTTTTTATTGTCCTGAGTTTTTAATGGTGCGAGGGTCTACTACCCCTGCATCTTTTAAGAATTAAAGACATCTTCCTATAAGTCAGAACCTTGGCTTTTGTTCAAATTCCACGTGTGCCGGGTCCGCCATTTTATCTTTATATATGGGTCAGGATTGTTCTAGCTGTGTCCAGCCATGTGAAGGTCTATCAATATGACTCATAGTTTGGGTCAGTATCATTCCAGCTTTGTCCAACCATGTGAAGGTCTATCAATATGGCTGGTAGTATAGGTCAGGATTGTTCTAGCTTTTCCCAGTCATGTGAAGGTCTATCAATTTGGCTGATAGTAAGTGTCAGGAATGTTCTAGCTGTGTCCAGCCATGTGTAAATCTATCAATATGCTGATGGTTTGGGTCAGGATCAGTTTAGCTTTGCCCAGCTATGTTCTTGCTTCATCTGGTCATTACTTAATAGTTTGCACTTGTTCTGAGGCAAGTCATATTAATTGCCTCCCTATACTAATCCATAGATTGGCGCTTACTGAAATTATTTTGTCATGTTATCCGGTCTTCCTACTACTACTTCTTACTACTGCTCCTTCTTACTCCTCTGTACCAATTCTTCCACAAATCGAAGTCTGAACTCCCAGTGCTGTGTACTGAACTTTACATATGTCTTCATTTTACTCCTTTATTTGCACCCTAGACATCAATTGAGGACTATCCTGGGGACTATGACCTGGGAAACCTCCTGGAACAGAGTCCAGGCCACCTTTTTGGGGGTTAACACTGAAGACCATGAGATTCCTCAGACTCCATAACTCCTTGAAGTTTTATCAAACATTTCATTACAGCTAATAGTAATAATAGTAAACCTCTTTGTTGCCTCTTCTATTTGATTCCAGATTCGACAAAGTACATCTCCTATTGTGTTTTGGCCTTAATAATTCTTTCATACTGTATTATTCTCAGCACATGAAATGAGCAGGACTGTGTTGTATAAATATATTTTGCTTTCACTCACTTTGTATTGGAACTTAAATGGTTTCAGTAGTTTTGCTCCAGTTTTCTGTAAGAAGGTATATAAGTCATGGAGAGCATGTGCCATGGTCATGACAGACACATACACTCGATAGGCTGCTGGATCTCCAAAATAATCTATAATTCCTGGGTATATCTCCCTTCCTGTACAGTTATGAAGGCGTAATCGAGCGACTGCTGAAAAGAATTGATTTTTGAAGTCATTTTCTGAGTAGCATAAATGTGAATAAATCCAGATGTCCTCCAGAATCTTATCATGTGGTCGCTTGGATGGATGAAACGTTAATAAACTTTCCTTTAGTCCAGGGATGAAACTTAGTGGAGGCGCAAACACCAAACTGCGATCCAGTCCATCATTCATATTTGAGTGTTGGAGTTCTATGGCAATTGCCCATGATGCTGGAAGGATAATGGTTCTTTCCCTCAGAAAAGATGACAAACAATAAAGTGTCCTCAAAAAATATCTTGTTACTGTCCCACAAATGATCAGAATTTTAGAAGTTGAGGATTTAAGATCCTGGGATTTGAAATTAAGCTCTGTTTCAGATGTTCTAAGTGTGAATTCAGTGCAGATTCCAGATTTACTGAGTATCTGGCTCAGATGTTCAGCTTCACGTTCTCCAGGGTCATCGCCTGAGGTTATTATCCCAACCCAGTTCCATCCAAACCTGCTCAATAACTTTGCCATTGCTACATGTTGTGTCTCATAGTCTTTAACTGCTCGGAAGAAGTTTGGATACAGCATTCTGTTACTCAGAAGAGGATCTCTGGCTCCATAACTGATCTAGAAACAGGAAATAAAGATGGCAACTGAAATTTAATGTGGATAAACGTAAGGTCATGTACTTGGGTCGAGAAAACAATAATTGATAAGTATAATACTGGGTAAAATAACCACTAAAAAGACTTGGAGATATCAATAGACAAAAGTATTAAATTTAGTAACCGCAGCTGATGCCAAGGCAAAAAAAAACAAAAAAACTTGAGATTCTGTAGTAAGGCCAGTTGCTAGAATACTTCAAAACTTTGCTTCGGTTATAGTCATACCTGTATGCTAAGCATGGCTTCCGGTACTCAGATGAACCCAAGACATCAGTAGAGCTGAATTAGAACAAACCAATAAGTTGTTGGCAACCGATGTATAAAGCTTATATCAAAAGTAAAAGAAGAAGACACTAACCATTAGATGATGGAACTTGAAGGATGGCAAGGCAGATGGTGGCACAATAATCAAGAATAATGGCAAGTATGAATGGATACAGATGATGAGCAGCAAAGAACAGGAACTGACCTGAAAGGACTTTCCCTGAATAAGATAATTAGACAAATAGAGTTGAACAAACTAAGACTCTGACTTCCCTATTCGGTACCTCAGAAAAAAAGATGATAAAATCTCAGTGTCATGTTTACAATCACCTTTATTCAACCAAAAATTATTCCTTACGGGTCACAAATGAGCATCCTCCCAACATTTGTGAATGAGCAGGACTATGTTATGGGAGAGGATTCTAGCTGATTCTTCTTCTAAATGAATACAGCTTTTTTGATAAACATACTGCCCTGAATTTATTTCTATCTCAGGAAATAGAAAAACATAATTGTTCCGTTACAAGAATTTTATAATCACCCTAATATCATTACTCTAAATTTCTGGAATTAAGCACATTTGAAATAAATACAATTAACAAAAAAGGTCAATTCTGTAGAGCTCTCCCTTGCTCTAGAAAAAACTAAACCAATGACACATGAGAAAACGACATCACTTACCCAAAAGGGCCACCAAATTATGTGACACTACTGAAAGAATTAAAACGAAGCATGCACAATGATAAATAGAAGTATCAAATACACAATGTATATCTCTTTAATGTTGGACAATTCAATATTTACGTGCCAAAGCAAGTGACCCTGACAGCTGTGGAGTTGTAGCTAGTCAAGTGTTTTCTGTGCCTTCCATCAGGGCAGCAGTTAAACACTTGACTTCAGCAATCACAGCTTCTGTCCATCACCTTCACTGGCGGAACTATTTAACCTTGACAGTTGTTGCACTCAGGACTTGAGTTTGCAGACTTCCTGCATTGTTTCTCTGGCCCTTTATGTTACTGCTTTTGTTCCTCTCTGAAGCTGACCTCTGCTGTTGGGTGTAATCTGTTTGCTAGCTATCCGTTCCCGCATCCTGCCTGCTGTTCACCTGTTTGTTTTTGGAACTATGTTTTTGCCCCTCACATCCTTCAAATCCCCTTCGATTCACCCCATTTTATATTTTTCTCCAACTTTGTGCATTTCTGTATATACCTGCATGTTTCTGCAATAAAGTCCATGAAAGAACGTTACATAAGCTCAGGGTTTTACCATGGATCCAGGGATGTAAGGCCAGTCCAGGTTTTGGCTACTGACCTGTTTAACCTGTATGAATGTCTAAGGGTGACAACTGAGGCCTTCAGGATGGCTGCATCAAATTTTTCTTCTGCTAATCCTGGGTCCGCTGCTTAAGGTATCATGTCTGCTGCTCCAGGGACCGATGCTCCAGGTGCCATGTCTGCTTATCCCGTGTCTGCTGCTGCAGGTGCCATGTCTCCTGATCCAAGGTCTGCTGCTTTAGTTGACATGCCTTCTGGTATGGAATCCACTGCTCCTAGCATAACTCCTCCTGGTCTGCAATCTGCCACTCCTGGTGACACTATTAGTGTCAGATCTCTTGATATGAAATCCGGTGCTTCCGATGACATGCTTGATGACATGCCTGCTGGTCTGGAATTCACTGCTTCTGGTGTCATGCCTCATGGACTGGAATTTGTCACTCCTGGTGACATGTCTGGTGTCACATACCCTGGTCCAGAATCTATTGTGCATGTTGAGGGTTTGGAGGCCTCTCATATAAGGGGGAAGGGTACTATCATGATCCTCCAGACAATGCACCACAACATGCCTTTTGACCATGGCAGCTGTGGTGCTGTCAAGTGTTGTCTGTGACTTCCAGCAGGGCAGCAGTTAAACACTTGATTTCAGCAATCACAGCTACTGTTCATCACCCTTCCTGGGGGAACTATTTAGCCCTGCCAGTTGTTGCAATCAAGGGCTGAGTTTGTGTTGTATATTCTGGGCTTCCTGCATTGTTTCTTTGGCCCTTTGAGTTCCTGCTTTTGTTCATAGATGTAGCTGACCTCTGCATTGGCTGTATTCTGTTTGCTTGCTATCCGTTCCTGTATCCTGCCTGCTGCCCACCCATTTGTTTTTGCCCCTCAGTTCTTTCACGACCCGTTGGATCTCCCCATTTTATGTTTTTTCTTGGACTGTTTTCAATGTTGTATGTTTGTTTTCCTGCAATAAAGTCATTTGAAAGAACATTATGCATAGTTTTGGGGGTTGTCATCATCATTGTTATAGATGGGGATTCTATACTGTAAGAGCATTGACACTATGGAGCTCAGGGCCACAGGAGGCGGCCATGGTGGATTCTATGGAGCAACTTCAAGAAGGTGAAGTTGCTCCATAGAAAGATGCTTTTCTAGGGAAATATTATATTACTGGTTATGAGGACTAGATTCTGGAGATGCGGAGTTGAGGGAGGAGTCAACAAGGAATTTTTCCTCTTCTATGGGGCAACTGCTATCTGCCTCTCAGAAATATTTTGTTTCCTCTGGATCAACACAGCAGTGCTTTAGCTTAAACCTGAGGGACCTGCCTCTTCTTTCTTTTTTCGTGTGCTAGTATACCATGTAATAAAAATGGATCTGCCCCATCTGTACAAAGCTTCATCCAATGACTTTACCCTTCCATACAATCAGTATAGGGGCAGCGAGTAAGTGAAAGAAGAATTCTTACTAATCTAGAGAAGTGCAGTTACCTGAATATATCCGAAAATGCCCAATAATTGTGCCATGGGGGTTGTGGTTAAAGAATGGAGGTCTCCGATGTATCCGACCAGCTTATCGTGCTTCTTAAATGAATAGTTAGGAACTTCGGTTGTGGCCCTTATCCCGGTCATTATGTGCAGAACATCTTTAATAACTTTATTGATATGTCCACAAGAATCAAAGGCATGATAACCCAGGGTGATATTAGGGAGAAGATCTGAGCTCTGGTTAATTTCATCAATGGTAAAAATAAAAGCCATTAGCTGCTGATATTCTCGGATCTGTGAACTGTGGGAAGAAGAAGGTTTGATATCGGTCAGGAAGCATAAAGGGCAACATGTATGAATGGGGCTGCACCAGTTTTCTGCTGTACTTTGTGCCCCAAAAAAATTATGAACAGGCGCACTCCAAACTTTGGATCGAAAAGTCCCTTTATAATGTGCCAAAGACACTTTTAGTGGGCAAAGATTTGTGGCGTTCTGGGGGGCGTTGTACCACATTCATATGATTAGACACATTTATGATTCTTTGATGCCAAACCTAGGCCCACAAGAGTTAGAACAGCCAGACCAGGGTAAAGGTTGTGCCTGAGCCAGACTTGTGGTATTGGCTCTACACTGTCCTGTATGTATGACCTGCAGAAGAACAGACCAGGGTAAAGGTGGTGCCTGAGCCAGACTTGTTGTATTGGCTCTACACTGTATGTATGACCTGCAGAAAAGCAGCCAGACCAGGGTAAAGGTGGTGCCTGAGCCAGACTTGTGGAATTAGTTCTATACTGTGCCTGTATGTTTGACCTGCAGAAGAACAGCCAAACCAGGGTAAAGGTGGTGCCTGAGCCAGACTTGGATAAAAGGGTTCTTTTAAGGAAAGGCCATCAGTATCAAGGTTTCAAAAAATTGTCTATGGCCGGGTGTATTGGAGGGATACCCCCTTT